>JAEAOA010001093.1:0-12500 GCA_016746295.1 Potamilus streckersoni
AATTATTTTATTAAGATAGTTAGCCATTTATGTGTATAAATCTTACTAAAATATATAAATAAAATTACAAGCATTTATAATTTTATGTGTATGAATCTTACTAAAATATAAAAAAAATTTACAAGCATAAAAATGGGAAATAACCCATACCGAAAATCGATTAACGCGTTTGAATAACCCAGACGTGTATACAATGAGAGAGTGTAATTCATTAAATTGGAGTATTGTGCAGTCTGCAGGTAAAATACGTAAGAATTGTATTGAAAATAACCGCAGGTCATGGATCCATAAACACAAGTGTTTGTAAAGGTAAACCTGTCTGCTTCAAGCTATTTAATTCACCAGATTATTGCAGCACGCTTTGCTGTAGATTACGATATCTGTCTAAGGATACACAGGTAATATTACGTCATCCAAGGTCAGTAGGTATATAAACAACCGGCAGAGGAACTAACTATGTTTGGCTTCTAAACAGACAAATAAACACTTAAAAATTCTACAAATTTCTGAAATAATCTTAGAAAATTTACAGATTTTTGAAATAAGTCGCGCATTTACAGATTTTAATACAAATATTAATTTATTTTAATTTTTGTTTGTTAGTGTAATAATATAAATAATAATTTATTTTAATTTTTGTTTCTTAATGTAATAAAAATAATAATATTTTATTTTGTTTTTGGGCCTAATTTCAGATTTTTTTATAAATCATGAGCAGAAGGAGGGTGAATCTCTACATGATATTGCTCGAGTTTTTAACGCAAACAATAGTTCGATAAAATCAGGAAAAAAAAGTCAATAATAGTATAACAAAACCGAGCTAACCTCCTGACAAAATCAGGCTATTTATTATGCGGTTTTTGACCATATGGTAATATAAAAGTTAGATGTTTAGGTTTAGGGTTATTGACTTTTTTTCAGCCTCTGTAGGAATCCTTATTTCAGGTTAATTTCACAACCAACATTTTGTAGGATTCATCCTTCCTGCTGCTAATCAAACTAATGAAAAAATTCATAAATATTCGACAGCTAAAAACACGAATAAATATATTGACAACTTACAGAAACTTGTTGACGAATATAATAACACGAAACACCGAACCACTAAAATGTCGCCAAATGACGCGCTTGCAAATCCAATAATAGCAAACGAAAACATGTACCGCAGACATAAATTTAGAGTAGGCGATAAAGTTAGAATTTCGTTGATCAAGAAAACGTTTGAAAAGGGATTTACTCCTAACTGGAGCGAAGAAGTATTTGTTGTTGATAAAGTACTTTTAACAATACCAGTTACATATTCGCTGAAAGACTTTCTAGGTGAACCTATAACTGGCAGTTTTTACGAACAGGAACTTCAAAAAACAGAACAAGATATATTTGTTATCGAAAAAGTTATTAGAAAGCGCGGCAACAAAAGTTTAGTTAAATGGCGCGGATATAGCGATAAATTTAATAGTTGGGTACCAACTAAGTCGATTTCATCGACTGAATAATATTATTATAAATTAGCTCGTATCTTATCAGTACTGTTCTACATTTTACAGGCTTACATAAAGAAATTAAGCGCAATTTTCTCGCATCATCGACTGTCATTATATTAAATATTTTAACAAAAATAAAATCGTATTTTATGTTTCTTTGTTGTCCCGGTACTTTTAAGTTTAGAAAGGGTCTAATAAGCTGCCAAAATATTTGGTGCTCGGCAACGCTAAAATTAAATTTTATTTTTTTTAGCAATGTGGTACTTAACTTCATATCGCCCAGTTGTTGGTCTGCTTAAATATTTCTTGCTAACGACAACATAATCTTCATCGCCATCGTCATAGTTATACAATATATCATTTTCAGTATGGTCGATGAAATCTGCAAATCTGTCATCAGTGACATTATTAACTGGAAGAAAATCTTCCGAATATATCTGCGCCAACCTCTCGATTAAGCTCATTATAATAATAATCTTTTATATAATTAATATATATTATGGAAATAAAATATCATTGTCGAGTTAATGTTCTAAACAAAAATGAATTAGCCGAAGCAGTTCGAAACTGCTTGCTGGGATATAATTTTTATTTCGTTGACGTTATAATAGCATCAGGCGAATCTGATAAATTTTTGTTATCAGCGGCGGATAAAATAAACATTGATGCAAATAAAATAATGACAATACGATTAAATCGCGACGATGTAAAGGAATTTGGTCATAACTGTCTTTCTCGTAATGATATAAACAACATTATTAGTTACCGTATCTGCAACTAAATCTATCAAATGTTATCATAGACGTTGCTGATCTTGTGTTACCGTCAGCTACAAATTTTATTACACGTGAATTAATTTTATAATATTTTGCCGCGGAATAAATTGATTTCAATCTCATTTCTGCTCCAGTTTCAAGATTAATTGAAATTATTTGTTTGGTTGGATTTTTAAAATTATTACCATCAAAACTATCTCCACGTCGACTATTTTCTTTTGACGTAACCAAATCTAAATTTTAAGACCATTATCTGTTTTAATCGTGTTAATATGATCGATAACTAAACTACTAGGAATGCTGCCGTTAAAAACTTCATAAACAAAACGATGATTATATTAACCAACAAAGTCTGTTTTAGTTCCACGTACCGTTATGTGTAAATAACCAGAATTATGGGAATTTCCTAATACTTTTTTAGTTTTTATATTTCGAATCATTCCTTTATCATTTGCTTCATATAGATCAAATACTGGGTGGGGTTGATATTCGTTTTGTAATCCTTAATTTTCGATATTTTCATCTGCAACTGCACCATTTGCTCTATATACTCGCAGACTTATTGGAATATCTCCAACAAACAAGGCATAAATAAAATCTTTTCTAAACATATTAATTCTTTCTGCATTATCATCATTTACTGATACTAACATACCAGCCGGAGTTGGTACGCCAATAGCATTTTTTGGTTGCTATGTTGATAACAGAACCTAATGCATTTCCAGCATATAGGTTGTATTTCGGATGCACATGATCCGTTTCTTGCTCTTCAACTGTCAGTGTTAGATATCTCAAGATTTCTGTCATTATATATATATATATATATATATATATATATATATATATATATATATATATATATATATATATATATATATATATATATATATATATATATATATATATATATATAACTTTTTATATCTCTAATTAAAAGTATTAAAAATTTCAATTAAATAAACAATATTACCATATACATATCATGCTGAAATTGAGCGACATCGCTAAAAAGAGCAATATCAAATCCGAAAAAATTGTTTCGGCATTTTCAGGATATGACAACAGTTACAAATTCGACGATCAGACTATATTAGCTAATTTTACCTCTACAAATTTATATCATCTTTTACAGCCCGTTATAGTTAGAGAACTTGCAGTTCATAAAAGTATCAAACTTATAGTCCAATATCATATGATTTTATTAAAGTTACACTCAGTCGAAGAAACAAAAACTTTTGAAATCGAAATCTCGGAACCCTATTTGACAGCTAAATCGAGAAAAATATTAATTGGAACAAATATTGCTATAGTCGCCAGGAAATAAACAAAAAGCTAGAAGAATTTACCTCGTCAGGTTCAGGTTGGAAATTCGAAATAACAAAAGCAGTTTTATTTCACACATCAAAATATAACGCACTTCGCGGCACTGGTTATGTCGATCTTCCTAAAAAAATTAAGAACAAATTAGTGCTGTATAAATATAAGAAACAACGATAACAAATGTTTTCAGTGGTCTATTCTTTCCGCAATGTTTCCAAACGAACAGAATTCCAATCGCGTCAACAAGTACTTTCCGCACAAGAACGAATTCACTTTTGATGGCATCAACTTTCCAGTAGCAGAAAGTCATATACCAAAGTTCGAAAAACAAAACGGTATCTCAGTAAATGTTTTCGGATAAGACGAACGTGAAAACGTTTACCCTAGATACATCTCAGATAATGCTTCGCAAAAGACCATACATTTATTATTTTTTCAGGGATATTACTGTTGGATAAAGAACTTTAACGGCTTAGTTGGAGGACAGTACAGTAAAAACAGAAACAAGAAATACTTCTGTTACAGATGTTTGCACGGTTTTTCTAGCGATGACAGACTGCAAGTCCATCTCAAATACTGCGATAATGTTCAAGAAATAACTATGCCTAGCGAAAAAGATAAAATATTAAAATTTAAAAACTATAATCATAAGCTGAGTATTCCTTTTGTTATTTACGCCGATTTCGAATCTCTACTCGTTCCCGTAGCTGGAGCAGAAAATAATCCGAACAAATCAAGTACAAGAAAGATACAACAGCATATTCCTTGCGGCGTAGCTTATAAGGTAGTTTGTTGTGCCAGCGATAGATATTTGTCTCCAATAAGGTTATATAGAGGTGAATATCCTGCCGTCTGGTTATTGAAGAATTTAATAGACGAAGTTAATACAATTTCTAACAGATTACTTAGGACAGATCCGATCAGAATAACGTCTAAACAACAACTCGACTTTAGTGAGGCTGTTAATTGCCATATTTGTGAAAAACTTCTGGCAGACTCCAAGGTGCGAGATCACTGTCAGTATCGCGGAGCAGCTCATAACAGTTGCAATTTGAAATTTACATAAAATCCGTAATTTACATAACTGACTTGACGAAATTCACGAAAACATCTGCTAGCAATAATACATCTGTTTTCAAATATAAATTGTGATAATCACCAAATGTCTTTTTCAGCCAAATTTATTCCACATGTCTTGTGTATATTTATATTCGTTATCTCTATGTAAAATGTATCCTCGTTTTGCAGAAAAGTTTCATTAACTCTGCTCTAATGGTCAAGATACAAGTACGGAAAGATACCTTTTTTGTCAGATAGACAAAGTTTTCAACGAAGCAACTTCGCAGATTATTAAAAGTGCTGTAAACGTTAACGAGTTCGTCTAGTGATGCTGCCATATAATGCGTACTGTCAATAAAGGGTAATATGCCGATGGTCACTGATATCTACTTTTCAAAATTATTTGGAATAGATTTATCACGTTATTGAGTTTGAGTTTAGCTTGAATGTTTGTATTACCTTAAGCTTCTACAAAGATGTGACTTTCGTAGCCACGAAACCACGGAAAAAAACATATGGAGCATGAAACTTTAAATTACAACTGTTATGCGCTGCTCAACGATATCGCCCGGTTAAATGACAGTGATCACGCACCTTCGATTCCACTAACAACGTTTCACAAATGTGAAAATTAACTGACTAATCAAACGCAAGTTGTTGTTTTCATTGGACCTGTTTTAAGTAATCTGATAGAAATTGTTGTTTTAACTTCGTCTATTAAATGTTTTATTTACCACGCAGCAGGATTTTCACCTCTGTATAACTTTATCGGAGATGAAAATTTATCGGTGGCGCAACAAACTTCTTTATAAGGTATTCCGCAGTGAATATGCTGTTGTATTGTTACAGTACTGGATTTATTCGGATTATTGTCAGCACCAACTACAGGAACAAGTAGTCACTCGAAACTGGCGTACATAATAAAAAGAATATTAAGAATATAATGATAATTTTTAAATTTTAATATTATTTTTTTCATCTTTGCTAGGCATAGTTATTTATGAACGTTGACGCAGTAGTCCAAATGTTCAATTGCTAAAAACGACGTGAAGATATCTATAACAGAAATGGTTTTTTTTGTTTAAACTTTACTGTACTGTCCGCCAACTAGGCCGTTAAAGTTTTTTATCTGGCAGCAATGTTCCTGATAAAATGATAAATGTATTGTCTTCTGCGAAGCATCTTCTAAGATATATCTCGGGTAAACCTTTACTCACGCGTCTATATGAAAACATACTGAGATATTGTCTTGTTTTTCGAACTTTGGTATATGAATTTATATCTATCTATCTATCTATCTATCTATCTATCTATCTATCTATCTATCTATCTATCTATCTATCTATCTATCTATCTATCTATCTATCTATCTCTCTATTTATCTATCTATCTATCTATCTATCTATCTATCTATCTATCTATCTATCTATCTATCTATCTATCTATCTATCTATCTATCTATCTATCTATCTATCTATCTATCTAATCTTTGTAATCGCCATACAAAAGGGGTATGCGTTGTAGGCAATTACACCACTGAATAAATATATACATGATTTTGACATTATTGCCATCTCCATTCAGTAAAATAAACTGCACATAGAAGTTTCATGTGCTCATGATCTATTGTTTTTATCATATCTCTCAGTATTCATGCTCTGTATATCAATGTAAAATTATCCTTAGTGTATTTTGAATATTTGTTTATCTTTAAAATCTTATTTCATATTTCAATTCATTGAATTTAAATTAATATATATTATTTACAAATATATAGAGTATCTCAAATGGGTTATAATTAAATATTGAATGTATTGAACTAGTTGAATAATGTTCAGCTTTTGCACACCTTGGCCAGCAAGAGCTCGACATTTTGTTATTGCGTTTTACAAACATAATAATAAATCATGACCCAATTTAGATTCTTTTTATCACAAAGTTTTAGTTCAGTAGACATTAATTAGATAAAAAAAAAAATAATAATTTCGTTCATTTTGAAAGATGTTATAATCTTATATGTTCTGCAGAAAGAATAGTCCCAAACAAAGATGATTGGGTAAAAGTGGATTATATAGTAGAATATATATTTTAGCTCACAATAAATTAAGGAATAAGTGTTCATCCGAATACACCATTTTGCAAGAGATAAAATCATTGTTCAACAAAAAATTTCTGATGGGTGTGATGTCACGTAGTTTGATACGGTACACCTAACCTACTTGATTAGGCCTAAGCTACTCGGTCCATGATTACCCTGGGATGCCAGTTCACATGCAAACATTACACTGTCGCTATATGTTATGTGAAAAGATGATTGCTGGATACAGAAAATTCCATAATACTCTAATGTATTTTTGACCGGATATTTGCAGTATTTGATTTGTCTTAGCAGACTGCTGAGGACGTGAACAAAGTTGGTTTTCCGTCAGACTTGCATCACATATTTAATGCGTAAATAAGCTGTGGTAAGATAACGTTCTATCAGATGGGAGGCCGGTTGTTGTCGACATTCTTATCGTAAAAGAGGTGAGTTTATTTGCTTCTGTAAGTTATTTGTTAAACCACGCTTGTATATCGGGTGGATACTATGCTATAGATATATCACACCTCCTACGCACGCCACCCCACCCCACCCTACAAACCCGTTATCAAATGAGCCTTATGTTTATTTGTTCTTGTTGTTCATTGGGTATTACCATATTTTGTTATGATGATGATGTTATTCATGCCATAAAAACATGTGGCCAATTTTGAACAGACGAGACCATTTTCCCCCAATTTTGTTAGTCAAACCGAAACATGGCATCCAAAACTTTTAATTTAAAGCAAAACAAAAATCCTCACAATATATATATATATATATATATATATATATATATATATATATATATATATATATATATATATATATATATATATATATATATATATATATATATAATAGCCATCAACAAAGTATTCAAACGGATGATACCCCAGCTGCAAATCGCACCTTATCTTTAAATTGTGGTAGATTTCGACCTCAAGATCAGATAAGCAACCTCTTTTCTAAGATTTATAGGAAATGATTGCCTCAACAGCTGTTAACCAACCAATGATATTTTGATCTTGCATAATTTTTAACAGCACCGTTGGAGAAACCCGCCTTTTTCCTTCATTTTGTTGTAGTTTGTTGGTTTACAAGTATGTATAGACCATTCTGGGATAACTGTAAAAACATTTATATTTATTCAAATCAACACATCCATGCTAATCCAGTGATATGAACATCTGGCATATTATTTTTTTTGGAAGTCCAAATCGCCGGAACTAAAATAAACATTGCCCCTTGCCCAAGAAAACCAACTGGATACCCTACTACCACGAAAAATTAAACGAAAGACCGTCATGCCCATACTCGACACAAGATCTTTAAACATCTTCGAGAAAGTGTTTGAGAATTATTTCCAATTATTTTATGGTGTGCAAAAGGAGATGGCACAGATACAATTGTGAAACAATTATTGATCACATTGCTTATAACATATAAATCTGCGGTTTATTTAGCGGCAAAAGGTCGTAACATAAATCCTCAAAGTCATAACAAACTCTAGACGTTAACACAAACATATCGAAGTGGTGATTAAAATCAAGTTCTTCGCTCAAATTGAATAACAACACTGATATATACCATATATAAAAATTTATTGTATTGCCTGATCAATGTTAACGTGGATATGTTATGTTCAACAAGTTCACATGGGCTCTAACAATCAAACCTATCTGCATTCAGTGGAGAGATGCCAGCACTGTTCGTAGATTTCTAGGAGACTTCGTAACGACTCTGATTTCTGAGGTCTTGAATGTTGTGAATCTGTTAAAGCAAAGATACCATCCTAATGTAAAACTCGAAATACTTTCAAAATACGTTTCGTTTCTGAAGGAGGAATGCTTGCAACACTTACCAGAAAATCAATTTTTTGACAATTTGAAAAACCGTGTATCTTCCATAAAGGACTTAGATCTATTATACGTATTATAATAATATCTATGAATAATTATATATATATATATATATATATATATATATATATATATATATATATATATATATATATATATATATATATATATATATATATATATATATATATATATATATATATATATATATATATATATAATGACAGATGCAGCAGGATTTATGTTGTTATGCTAATTCTTCTTTGTTTATTAATATTTTATTTGCGATTAAAACCGAATAAGTGAAGTAAATTCTTTAGTCCAATATCGGATGATACATTCATTAAATCAGTTTCTCTTTTCAGATCTTATTGCAATGCCCAGACAAGAAAAACAAGCAAACATCGATGACCTTAGGAGGAATGTTCAAAGATGTTCACATATAATTTTTTTGAGAGAAAAAATGTCTTATTTTCATCATATGTTAGTATCAGAAGTTTCCGGTAATGCAATAACAGGCATTGAATATGGTTCTCCAACAGTTCTGACAAACATGATTAGCGCTGCATTTGCAAAATGTTTCGGCACAATCCATGAAAAACAAATTACTTTCGATGAATTATTTGCGCCAAACGCATCGAGCGTGTTTCTGGTTTATAGTGAGGATTACCCAAGGACAGACGAGGAGAAAGATGCGGCTATACAACGTGCTAAGTCCCGTCTAGGAGAAAAACAGTATTGTCTTACTTGTAATAATTGTGAAAACTTCGTCACATGGGCTCTGTCAATCAAACCTATCAGCATTCAGTGGAGAGATGCCAGCACTGTTCGTAGATTTCTAGGAGACTTCGTAACGACTCTGATTTCTGAAGTATTGAATGCTGTGCATCTGTTAAAGCAAAGATACCATCCTAATGTAAAACTCGAAATACTTTCAAAATACGTTTCGTTTCTGAAGGAGGAATGCTTGCAACACTTACCAGAAAATCAATTTTTTGACAATTTGAAAAAGCGTGTATCTTCCATAAAGGAATTAGATCTATTAATAACCATAATATGCACATTATTGAAAATCGTTAATTTCTTGGTTGAAAGTGGAGATAGCCTGCCAAAGAACGTTTGTGAAATCACCAAAATTGTTGTTTGCGAAATATATTCCTTACTGGGATATAAACGTCAGCTTTTGGAAATATTCGAAAAACTAGACTTATGGAGAAAGAATTTAATAAGCACTGTTGATTTGCTTAGGGAAATGTTTAAAATCGGAGTACTTTTAGCCCCAACAATATGTTTCCCTCACTCCGTTCCATTTGTCCGGCAAATAATAAAATATTCCTTGATTAGAGCTGTGGCATCGGCAGTAGGTGGTTGCATATTTGACAAAGCTTTCTCTTTCATTCATGCATGGTAACTGAGTGAAAGGGAACAACTTGAAACAAAGATGGATTGAAGGCCTAGTTTATGTTTGAAGATGACTGCATATCATGTTGACTTTCTTTTCAAACCCAACAAATTATATATATATATATATATATATATATATATATATATATATATATATATATATATATATATATATATATATATATATATAATTAGAACTGTGGCTTCGGGTGTAGGTGGTTGTATATTTGACAAAACTTTCTCCTTCATTCGTGCATGGTGACTGAGTAAATGGGTACAATTCAAACCGATGATGGTTTGAGGGCCTAGTTTATATGTTTGAAGTTGACAGCATAATATGCTGACTTTTTTAACCTAACAAATTATATCGGATTAACTTAGTTTCTTTCTTGAAGGAAAGCATATTTCGCATTTTACAAGTAAGTTTGCATCTGTTGCGTATAATTTTAGTCGTACCAGAAACAAATTGATCACATCATCCAATTGCCACACAATTGTTATACCATGAAAAGAAACAATTTCCTTGAAGTGTAAAATTATGAAAACTATTACATCAACCGTTCGGTGAATAACTATTAACTTACTATCGCAATTTCAACTAATTTTACTCAAAAAGACATTTGTTGATATAATTTTAAAATAATTTTAGTTCAGGTCGCTATGTAATTTGGGAACCAACAATAGGTATTTAAAATATTTTAATATATTTAAAGCTGATTTAAGTCATTTTTTTCTTTAATTAACATTACCACCGATCATAGATTTGTTAGCGTTCTCTCTCTCTCTCTCTCTCTCTCTCTCTCTCTCTCTCTCTCTCTCTCTCTCTCTCTCTCTCTCTCTCTCTCTCTCTCTCTTTGTTCAGTTTGTCTTACTATTTACCATCATTCTTCATAAGTCTAAATACGTTGTCGTATTACATAAGCGAAAACCATCTATTTTATTTTTATCATGAATTTTCGTCATTGCCTTCATAGGATGGTTGAGAGAGAGAGAGAGAGAGAGAGAGAGAGAGAGAGAGAGAGAGAGAGAGAGAGAGAGAGAGAGAGAGAGAGAGAGAGAGAGAGAGAGAGAGAGAGAGAGAGAGGACACTTCGACATTTTCACATTAATTAATAATAATGGATTTTTAGAACCATATTAAAGGTTTAAGTAACCATATAAATAAAGCATTTAATACTTACCGGCACTTGCAACAATGTATCTCTGATTATATAAATATTTTAGATAGGTCAAAGGGAAGTGTAAGCATACCATTATGAAGAACGATATTGTGTGTTACTTGGTGCAATTTTATTTTGAAAGTTTTTCATCCAGCCCAATTTTCTTTCTCTCTCACTCCAAATGTCTGCATATTTTGTCCATTTTGCATGAGAGGGTAGGGAAAAACAGAAAAAGAACTTATTGATATAAAATTGTGTACCATGTTAAATTCATTTTGAAAACTTGGATTATTATTACTATTTTATCGTTAGTTTCATACCTCACTAATGATTAATGAATGATGAGTGGAAGTTCAACATTGAGTATAAGTATTATTGCGCCTTGGGCAGATCACAATTTGATACACCAAAATTATTTGCTGTATCAAATTGCTTTATACCAACACTTTAAAAGAAAAGCCATGTTATTTTTAATGTAGGTGATATATATATATATATATATATATATATATATATATATATATATATATATATATATATATATATATATATATATATATATATATATATATATGTGTGTGTGTGTGTGTGTGTGTATGCAGTACCTGACAGAGTTTAACCATACAATTATTGCAAGTTTGAGTAATATCGAATATTACCTATCCATTATGTATATTATGTGTTTAACGTTTGTCCATTATTACATATTGCTTTTCAAGATGATAACTTTCTGTAAATAACATATTTTCATAGATAATTCACTGCAAATTGTAATAAACATGCAAACACAACAAGAGTTTAAAGTCAATCTTATTTACAATTAGATTATTGCTTTGCAAATCTTGTCATTATATTACTTTATAATAAAGTGGTAATGCAAAAATACATATCTATGTGTACGTAGTAAACAGAAAATTTATTCCTGGTTTTAAGACCAGTATCTTGAAATTATTTGTTAACGACATTTACAATTGTATTCAGATATAATTTCATTGGAATCATTAGATAAATCATTCCTTTTAATTACTGAGTCGCTATTAACTTTAGGATAACTCTATACATGGACGTATTAGTGTGGATAATGTGTTGTAAATTCGGTGGACCTATCTAAAATGTTTTATATTCTACAGCTATGTTTCCGGACATGGGTACATGTCGCAGATAATAATGTGGACTGTAACTTCATACACATGAAAATTAGCACGCAATATTTTCTTCAAGGCATCCATCGGATGCATAGCTTTTAAGGCTTACTTTACGTTTGTAGAAGGTTTAAAGGAAGCGAATTCGAATATGGAGTTAACAAAAGCAAAAACAGAACGGTACAAGAAAGGAACAGAGCGACTAGCTACTACA
>JAEAOA010001093.1:17500-92466 GCA_016746295.1 Potamilus streckersoni
GAAGGCCGTTTTTATATTTAGATCTAAAAAATAAGGCGTCTGTATATTGTTCTTCTTTTGTACATTCAAGATGCTTTCCTGGGAGTCATTTTAGTGCTGCTATGCCATTTCTGATTGTAGTGGTTAATGATTTCTGGCAAAATTATCTCTATCGATTGGATTAATTGCTGGTAAATCTCGTCCACATGCGATATTTTAGAGTTATGTTAAGCTAGATGACGGCTGCTTTGACTTATTATAAGTGCTGTACAAGTCAATATTATATTTTGAAACCAGTCTGAGTCGGTTCTGTTATAAAATTCACGGGGCCCCGAGTGGCCGAGTGGTCTAAAGCGCTCTCCGTTACGGATCACTGCCATCTCACTTCTGTCTGCGTGGGTTCTAGTCTAAGATTCGGCGAATGTGGATATGTGGATATGTGAGAAAGCTTGCCAGTAGCTTCTCGTGGGTTGATGGTTCTTTCCGCGAATTTCCCGATTTCTTCCTCCACCATTAATACTGGCCACCATGTGCAGCCTATCGTGTGCTGAAAATGGCGTTAAGCCTTAGAACAACAATAAAATTCACTATCATGACCGAGCCATAATTTACTGGGTTTGTATTCATCTACAATGCTATCAAACGCTACAACGATATAATTTCCTTTATTTTTAAAAGGTACTACCCATGAATATTTACTGATGGACGTCATGGGATATTTGAAACGTTCATTGTACACGCTGTAAGCTCTCATGTCGAAGAGATCCGCGGACCATATATATTCTCCTCTGATCACGATGACTGTTCGTCGTTGAACCATTTTACGTGCATATTTCTGTACTTCTTTCGGCAACGCCTTTGGTGTAGAAAGATCTTATACCCCAGCTAAGTTTGTCCTTTTACTTGGCACACCTATACTCAATTTATGCTTATACCCATGATGTCACGTGCAAGAGCTAAAATTTCTCGTCTTGAGTTCTCTTCATTCCCACAATATCACTTTATCGCATGTGCCTTTGTCGGTGGGATGATCTCTGTAACAGATGTCTCATCGCAGTGGCATTTACGTCGTTGTATGGTTCCTGACCAGGCAACGCATCTGATCTCAAGTGCCATTAATCACTTCCTGGCATTTTTACATGGCTTGAATGAGCAACTTATAATCATGGGGGTAGTTTCTTGAAACCACATCAAAATTATATTCGAGTTCTCGTTCTTAACAGCGTCTAGAATTGATGGGGACATGTATGTGACACAAACTCCAATTGCCAAATATGTTTTTGTTTCCAGTTTGGATTCTTGCTCCGTGGTGATAATTCAACTGCCATAAATGCATATATAAGATGCTTCCTGACTGGATTGGTAGCTATTAGACACTATGTAGCTTGCTGGGCCTTCTCAAACTATTGTATGTAAACCTTGTTTTGCTCAAAAGTAAACTTTTGAGGTAAATCTGGCCAGCATGGATTCTAACTCAAACATGCAATCAACAGAAGATGTTACTTTCTGCATTTTCAGTGAGAGCCACGTCATAGTGAATTGCCCATCCATCAAATCTTCAGCTGCACCTGATCTACACACGTATTGTACTGGAGAATATCTTTCCAGAATGTTAGTATGCTTAAACCCTCTGAACACGGTACGAATATGACAACACGCCCTAAAAATACTCCTCAAAAAAGCATCATGCTAATTTCACTTAAATCCACGAGAGAACGTGGACTAGAAAATTCCATAATGTATGCGGCATTACGAGCGAAAGTAAATTAGGTTCAGAAAAGGTCCCAGGTAAAGTTTTAACTATTGCCAACATTAGCCATTGTAATCATATCAGCACTGGCTCCAAATTTAGAACTCCCAACTGCTCCGATATTTTGTATTTCTGAACCAACACATGTGGGTAGCACACAATTGCAAGTATTGATTGCTGAACATGATTAGATTTATAATTGTGCTGAGTCAGATCTGTTATAAAATTCACGGAGCCCCGAGTGGCCGAGTGGTCTAAAGCGCTATCCGTTACGGTTCACTGCCATCTCACCTCTGTCTGCGTGGGTTCTAGCTTGAGATGTGTTTTCTAGCGCAGCAGGCAGTGCGAACTGGCCATTATTTGGAAGGTCACATTTATGAAATTAACGCTTCGACCAAAAATGACTTGTAAGGTTCACAGTGACAATCCGTGACCACCAAAGTGTCAGTTAGCGAAGATTTTAACCCACTTGGCCTAGTGTGCCAAATTTCTATGGAAGTTATCTTTCACAACTCGAGACATCGGTGTTGATTCTCACACTCCCTGCTGAATGGTGGGGGTAAAGATAAAAGTAGCGCCCTCAGGTGACAGGTCTCTCAAACAAAGATTTAATCCAGACCAAGTCAAATTCGTAGTAACCAAGTCCGATGCATGTGCATCAACCTTATGCCTTGTGAATCAACGCTATTAAAAACAACTAAAAGAGAACATTTATCTCTTATCAATTTAGGAATCTAAACGTATCGTTGCGTGACGTAAATGACGTCCATGTATTTATGCCTTCTTCGTGAAAATATTCTGGTTGGATTTGTTTGTTTGTAGAGCATAACATCATTGTATATCAATATATACTTAATTCTACCGTTAAGATCGTCAACTGATGTCGCATCATCGACATCAGTGATAACTTCAAATACCTCACCGTCTCCGTCGTCATTGTTTTCCAAATTCTTTGCAGTTTTATTAATTTCTTTACGAACATTATAATATCCTTAGTCACCTATGTGACGCTAGAATATTTATCTGAACTTGGCGAACTTGAAGGTCGTAAAACAAAGAGCAACTGATCCTATGTTGGAAAATAACTACATATACAATTTTCAGTGTGGCAATTTATAGACTAGATTTAACGGCCCTCCAGATTAGATTTGTAAATGAACAATTATAAGTAATTTCTGAAAATGCACTAATATTGCTAGCATTGATCACTAGCAAATCGGACATCATCTCCTATCTCCCATGCGTCTGTTACATTCAAAGCATGTTTGCATCACATTCATGAACCAAACTACTGTTAATTCGGTCCAAGGTATATTGTCAGAGATCATTAGCAGAATATTGACACAACATTATGGTGTTACAGCAATATCGGATATTCTTATGTCGGTGTTTCATAGTAATTTTGATCATAACTAGTTATGTTTTCCTTACCATATCGGATGTCTCAATGGTGTTATGAGGTTCATTATATTTTACAGTATAAATCATCCTGTGTAGTTGAGACACTAGATATGACCATTGTACACGATCTTCGCCTACCCAAATATTCGTATCATTGCTTGTAAGACATTGTGATTTATGAATGTTTTACGCGTATTATACAGCCCAATCTCCCCGGCCCGATAAACTGTTTGCAACAGCATCCACGATAACAAGAACAGTATCATAAAAACGCGCATTTGTTTCTTCACTAATCCGGGAATCTCAAAATCAATATTTTGTCGACGGGTATATGCTAGATGATAGCATAATGGGACTTGTGAAGTGAAAATAATCTATGCTGCAGTGAATCACGAACTGTTTTCCTGGATACAACTATCATGTCAACAGGGCGCTATGAGTTCCAGAAAAAAATAAACTTAGCCTCTGGAGTTACCTCACGCATCATCCAGCATTTAGTTTGGTTAGATTAAAGTCTCGTCCTCGCTTTTAGGCTTTCCAATGATTTATCAATAGTCCCGTGGTTCTCTAACATTTCTTCATAATAATCTACATATTCTATCAACCTGTTTCATCTATTTGTTTGTCCGTCGAGTCGACGAAGATCACTCTAGTCACCCGCGAATTGGATAGGCTGGTTCTGTTATGTGCGTGCGAAGGTTGCTGATGAGGCCTATCCTTGAACGCAAGGTTCGGTTGCAGAGGGGACAAGGGATGAGTGGCACATCAGGGAGTTTCCTGGCACGTGCTTTGCGGGCTTGCCTCTATAGCTCTTCAGCGGCTTCCCATCGAGATTCGTACAACTTGTACCCTGTGTGCCAGTAGAACATCCAAGTGACTCGATCGCAGCCTGTTTGCTTCCATGAATCAGGATTTATGAATGCTGTGAATGCTTTCAATGCAGCTTTCAGATTGTTTTTAAAGCGTTTCAACTGACCTCTGTGGGATCGCTGTCCTTGCTGTAGCTTTCCATAGAAGAGTCTCTTAGGCAGCGGGTGGTCTGGCATGAGTATAACATGTCCCACCAAGCACAGCTGGGACTGCATTAGGATAGTGCGGATGCCGAGGAGACCTGCTTGGTCGTGTACCTCGGTGAAGGTAACCTTGTCCTGCTACTAAATGTTGATAATTTTCCTGAGAATAGTGGTGAGAAGGTGGTTCATCTTCCTGTCATGGGTTTTGTATACCGTCCACGTTTCGCATTCGCAAAGTAGTGTGGGCAACACAACTTCCCGTAGACTTTTAGTTTGGTTGTAATGCTGATGCCTCTTCCATCCCATATACTAGCATACAAACTGCCAAAGGTTTCGCTGGCTCTGGCAATGCGGAGGTTCATCTCATCGTCAATAGTGACGCTTTGTAATAAAATGCTGCCATGTTAGATGAAGTCGTTCACTGTGTTGAGCTTTTGGCTGTTGGAGGCGATATTTGTCTCATCATAGGGATTTCACGTAGTCGGCTGATGAAGTACTTCAGTCTTCTTAGTACTGATGGTGCGATCAAAGCTTGTACAAGAGCTGGAGAACTTGTCAACGCTGAGTTGCAGGTTAGTTTCTTAGCCAGCATTGTCGGCACAGTCATGATCAAATAAGAACTCCTTGATGTTGTCTGACATATACTTGGTTTTTGCTTGAAGCCTTCTGGGGTTGAACAGTTTTCCATCTACACTGTATCTGATGCCGACTCCAGCATATCCGTCTCTGAAAGCATTAGTCGGCATGGCGAAGAACAATAGACTGAACAGTGTCGGTGCCAGAATACAACCCTACTTAACGCCATTGGTTTCTAAAAATGGTTCTGATGTCTTTTCATTTTCCTGCACTCGTTCCTGCATGCTGTCATGAAAATGCTGCACCATTGATATACATTTTTTCGGACATCTATAATTGGTCATTACATTCCACAATCAATCTCTGCTGACATTATCAAAGGCTTTTGTCAAGTCGATGAAGATGAAAAAATGTCGAAGTTTTGACATTTATCTTGTAGATGCCTTGCAGCAAACACCATGAACTATAGTGCGACGTTCTTTCCAGGTGCGTAATGAGGCGGTTCAGGGGGATTCTTCTGAGTATCTTTCATGCGATTGATAGCAAGGATATACCCCGGCTTCCTTTGCGGTGGTACAGATGGATTATTAAATCATCTTTGAATTACTGGGGAATTGTCTCTTACTCCCACATCAGTAAAAACAGTTGGTGGAGCATTTTCATCAAGACAATTCACCCTTCCTTGTAGACGTATGCTGCAATATAGTCTGAGCTATGTTCTGCTTCTGTCTCAAGCAATGTTGCAGTGTCATCCAGTGCTTCGTTGGTGGGCAGTTCTGGGAGACAGCTGATGGTTTCATCGAGTAAGAGTGATGACTCAAAGGATGTAGGTCCGTACACTAACATAGTTTCTACTGCACAGTTCTGCCTATAGTGTTGTATGCATCTTTACGTAAAGTTGACCTAAAATTGTGAGGTAGGTTTGATGTAGGCGGTGTTTCTCATTCACCAACTGCTTGATTTCGTCGCATTTCTCATCTAACCAGTATTGTTGCATTCTTTTTGAGGGTCCTAAGATTTTCGAAGCTGTGCTGAAGACTAGCTCTCTGAATTGTCCATTTGGTCTCCAAATTCTGATTGTCCTGAATTGTTTGATTCCAGACGTTCTTTCAGGGCATCCACAAGCAATTGTTTGGTACAAGTACGTTTCTTCTTGCTTATGTTCAGTCATTTAGGAGCCTTCTTTCCCTGCGAACGTCTTTTGGTGTGAATGAGGTTGTTGAGTTTGGTGATGTTGAAGATGTGGTCTGTCCAGCAGTCGGCGACAAAGACTTAATCACACGCACATCCTGCCTGTCCATATTCCTGACAATGAAGTCGTGGATGAAATGCCAGTGCTTAACGCGAGTGTGCATCATTGACATCCGGTTACGGGTAGGGAGGCCGAAAACCGCATTGGTTATCAGCAGTTCATGCTCAGGGAACGTATGGAGCAAGGGAAGAACATTGTTGTTACATTAGCCCACTCCATGCTTTCCATGCAGTCAACCTGATCAGCGCCTACTCTTGCATGGAATTTGCCATAAAAGCCGAGTTTATCTGCCGATAAAACATCAGAAATGACCGAGTGAAGATCCTCATAGAACGTGACCTTCACTTTATCTGGGTTGGTCATGGTTGGAGTGTTAGCAACTGATGATTATAAGGTGCTTTCTTCTAGACAAAATTGAATCTTTCATGGTCATGAGTCTGTCGTGTAACCCCTTGAGAGGTCTAGCTAATTTGCCAATCAGTGCTGCCTTCACATCAAAACCCACACCAGTCTCTCGGTGCTTTTCAAGCCCTCGGTTGCTCCAAAAGAAAGTATATCCGGAGACCCTTTCACAGAGTTTGCCTTCTTTTTCTCGCCCAAGGCAGCAATATCTACGTTGTATATAGCGAGTTGTTTTTCTATTTGGGCTTTTCTCCTCTATGGTCTTCCACGTCGTCTCTGTTCAGTAAGGTGTATACATTACATGAGTAAAGTGTGAGAGGAATAAGCCTCATCTGCTCCTTTGTATTTCGACCTTTGAGTAAGGTCTGCGTAAGCCGCAGTAAGCTGGCTAGGGAATTTGTGTGCAGGCAATCTTTAGGGCACCTTTTCTAGCTCCTTCCTCGAGCAATGCATTCCTGAAGAGAGCTACGTAGTCGCTGTGGATTCGTTGCCGGACTCAACTGCTGATCTGTGTGAGTGATGAACGACTCTAATAGCCTTAGTCACATACGTCCAGGTTTGTGGTATGTGGAGTATGGCATGTCCATGCAGGGGTTGCAAATCTAGAAGGGGAAATCAGACATTCTCCCTTGAAGGTAGCTCGCTCACGTTTGGTCATCACTTGGCACTCAACTTTTACCTCTGGTTAAAAGAAGCTGTGGCATGCTCAGCGGACTCATACCAGAAACGGCTTCAACTGACCGGATAAACCAGGCTGCTGGTAGCCGATGGGTCTTAAACTATCGGTGAGTTAAGCATTGTATCCCTAGCATGTGAAGACTAGATTCGGCAGCCGCGTGGAGGAACCACCAACTGGTCAAAGGGAATAAAGGCGATTCCTAGGTTACCGTCGTGAAGCGCTAAGTGCACGCTCGTACATGTAGGACGTCCAGGTCATCCATTGCACTCAACTCTGTCTCTAGCCGTCTTGACTTTGACATGCTGCTGCACTCAGAGGTTTTGGGCGAGGGAGTGAGGTCGACAAACTGCACAACTCTTCCTTACTTTAAACAAATTCACCGAGCAATTCACTCTTGTCATTCCCCCATCCCATTTCATCACCCACCAAACTCCTGTGGCGATAGGCTAGAGACTATGTGGCAGGTGTGAGTACACTGGCATATTCTTTGAACCAACAATGTGGTGTTTCTCTGACGAAAGATGGAGGTTTACCATGATCTGAGAATATGATTACCGCCGTTGGTTTCATCTACTGCCAGTGAATAAACATTTTTAAGGAGTGAGCCTAGATAAAACCTGGGGAACGTATTTCTCTGAATTTCCCTCTGGAGTGCACGCATGTCACTAGCATCGAATGAAGCTGTAATAATTAAAAGACTTAACACCCTTTGATCCATGTTATTGACAAGCCAGTGAGTTGTGGTTAGCAATACAATGTCTGAATCCACAAATGATCGTACCGCGAGTGTAAGTTTACCGGATAACAGGACCATCGCGATATAGGATCATTAACTGATAGTACCAATAACGATTGTGACATTTGTCCACTTTTGTAATACCAATGATAAGGCCTATAATCTACAGACGCACAATAATCAAGTGTCAGCTCACTTTTTCGTCGCCATGACCCCCACGGTGCATTGCCTGAACTTATTGGATGCTCTTCTAGTAGCCAACTATTTGACGCAATTATATAAATTAAATCTTTAGCGAACCAAGCAGCTTCCCTAGCAAATCAGTAGATCATTGGCAGCAGGATTATTTACACATATGCGTGCATCGAAGATATTAATTGAGTCAACTTTGGCGAACCGTCATCATACTAGCTAACAATAGCACCTAGCATGGTTCAGTCTGGCAGATCTACGAGTATTTTTTCCACAAATGCACTTTTCTATGTCGTATCAGCAATTAGAATGTCTAGTTATGTGTGGTTGATGATCACTCTCGTACAAAATGCTTATTACCAGACGAAGCTCCATCTGTACATTTACCAATGTTTTGTTGACCTGTCTCCTTTTCAAATGAATTCTAGCCCAAATTGTTGTCTTCGGATTTTGGCATCCAAGGTGAGATTGACGTCTATATGATATTATTGTCACTGCCACTGGCAGCAAGAAACATTTCTTCGCATCAAGCAGCATGTGTCGTAGTAGCACTATTGGAGCCCAACCACGTTCGATGTTTGTTCCTTCTTCAGGATCTAGCTTGTTAAATTGAAAACAAAACCAAGCAAGAATGAGCGGATTAATATTTTCTTCAAATTCAAATTGATGCAGTTTAGCCAAATCCTATAAAAATAAACGCATTTCATGTGTTGGGTACCTAAATATTTCCAAATAAGGTCTAAATTCAAACATCCAAAAAAACCTCCATGGATAACATGCTGCCGTATTAATCGAGATAGATTCCTTATAATTATACTAAGTATTCCATATATGAGCACTGAATATTCCCAAGAAATTCCGATCGGTTGACCAAGATGATCAACGACAGATGAAATAGTAAAACAATTAATCATTGAGTAATATATGACGTGCATTTTGTCGCTGAATTTTAGTGCAAAATTAGTCATTTGCACATGAAGAGATTCTATGCGATAAAGTTCACCAGACGGTTATACGAGCTGACCAAATCAGCTTAGAGTAACAATATTTGTTGAAGTTCAGTAGAGGAGGATCAATATCAGGTTCATCATCTAGCGTTGGTATTTCAATAACAGCACTTAGCATTGGTTCGTATACAGTTATTGCTATCTTGCATTCTTTTTACGTGATAGATTCAATTCGGTGTTGAAATTTATCGTCGATGTTCTCGATTTTATAACCTCCGGTCGGAAAACCGACGACATTCTAGTCTGGTGTTCTCTTAGATTTATTTTTGTACGCAAATACAAGGTAATTTTATTCGGATGACCCACCAAGCAACTTTGCTCAGATACTTGGCCAGGTATAATATATTTTCAAATGTGCCTGTGCGGTTTCCTTGGGTAGGATGGCGGTCGGGAAGCTATGTCAATCATCGGCTGATATTATCATGGTTGATCGTGGCGTTGCGTTATCAAACAATTTCTAAAATTGCTTGTTTTGTAACTCTAGTCTTCTGAGTTTTCATTATTTAAACAGATTCGCAATGTGAAACACCAAGTGTTGAAACACCCGGAGCGTTAGCACTCGACCTTAATGCCGGTTGTTTTATCCCTGGTGCTGGTCACCAGGCTGAAATATTTTACGTTCGTCGATTCCACACTGCGTTCTACACTCGTTATAGTAAATATTAATCATTTCAAATAGTAGATCGGATATAATTTTGTGAAATCCTGCGTAGATGTCTGCAAACCGGAACCAACAATCTGATCACGCCACATGAATTTTATCAAACGATGCAACGCACATGCAACATGATTCTTATCAATCTTTAGCAACACTTCAGATGATTTTGATGTCAGTTTATTCTCAGAACCATCTCTAACCCCAAAGGTGTCAAACACCATTGTATTTCGCTCTTGTGGATCTGCTCGGCTGTTATTTTGAAGTGCCATGAATATGTGTCATGGTGCTGAAACTATGCTCTCTGCCTTGTAAAGAACCTAGCAGAATTACTTTTATCATTATATCGACAACCATAACAGCGTTGATGAACGACCGCTATCCACAAGAGAGCAGTTGTTGCTCTTCAGTCAGGAATGACATCATTGTTGACATTTGAAACCAAAATTTTGTTATTATTACTTTAACTGAAGCTACAGCATTACCTCGCATTGTTTCGTCGTTGTCGTTGACATTTTGAACAAGTAAAATTTTATTATTAACCCTGAAGATACCTTTCGCACTTTACGGTAGAATTGTTCAACGCCGCTCAACATCGGTCGACGTGCTACAAATCCTTGTTAAAAATTTTCACTCATCGATTCAATTTCAGTTTCAGCAGCGTTTATTGTTATGTCTTAGGATGATCAGTGGTATCCTTAATGAACATCCTTAACCGACCAGCGAACCCCGAATAATCATCGGAATATCCTTCAAGGCCCAGTATCGTCGTAGTAACGTCAATGTTTTCAAGTCATTATTAATGTCACTCTCCTTTGATCCTGTACTTGATAGTATTAAACAACGTCAGAACATCGTTACTAACAAAACCAACTGGATCTCCAATTCCAAACTATGTTTTATCTCATTTTAAAAGTTTACTTTTTTATAATTAATGCCTCAACGGGCATTAAATATCTGCTTGTATCCTGAACTTGAAGATTGAGGTTTTCACGTGTGTCAGGTACACATGCATAATAAGATTACTAATGATAATCACGCTAAGATTCATCTCAGAGGAAGGGTGCGTCCATGCAAGTGCGGGATCAGATAAAAGCTTGAACATTTTATTATATTTTCTGTTATTTAAAACTACGTGAACGATTCACTGGTGAATCAAAACCACTTCCTGCTACCAGACATTCTGTTATATATTTTTCTCTCTCGGCAGCTTACTTTGTCTTTTTTGTCAGTGGCACGCTAACGCTAATTCTTTCAACCGTTCATTCGCAGCTTAATTTATTATTTTTCTTAAACCTGATGCCACAACTTCGGTGTTGGTTAATTTTACCAGCAGAGGTCGGACGTCTTACGATCTGAGCATTATTCGTTACGGTCTTTGTTTGTTTGCTGAAAATGACACTAGCAATATCAACAATATTGCCAATAGCCTTGTCACGTTCATCATCGATAGCTGTCGTTCCTAATTGGGTATCCTATTTCCTAATTGCGTTTTAATGGGGATCGCTTTTGGGGATAACATTCTTAGTAGACCTTGAAATATATCGCTGAGACCATCTCCGGAGAAAGCTATATATGTTAGCGACTGTAAATGCATCACGTAGGGCATCATAATCCCACGCTGAGCATCTTTGCTATCATATTAATTTGGTATTACAGATAAAATTGGTCAATCACTCAAGTAATCGTTGAAAATTTCATCGAAGAGTACCTGATAAACGTCAATATCCACCTGCAAACAGTGGCTGAAAAATCTCAGGTGTTTCATTGATGATATAGATGGAATTATTGCCAGCTAGTTTTCTACCAATCAGATATACTAGCCTATCGAAGTCGAAATGGACATTAATGGGACAAAGTTTATATCAACCGACACTACTTTTGTCGAAAGTGTTTGTTTTGTTATGACCACGGTGCGTTTACATATCGCGAGTGGCAAGGCCAAATCCATTATCCCTCCTCAATACGGGGTGGTTCATATTGTGATTCTTTTGGCGATATCATATTTCTATGAAAATTGTCCTTTATTCGCTTCATTGACTTGTCTTGTAAAACCCACAAATCAGGTGGATGTCTCCTACTGGTTTTGCCTATACTATGGTACTTTCGAAAAACAAAAGGAACCCATTTTGGAATTTAACAAAGTGTTACGAATTGAATATTCTGTTCAGCAACCTCCACTAGGTCTTCTTAAGTTTATTAAGACCCCATTCACTAAATATGGTAGGTGATATTTTGTCATGTGTCGATTTTACCTTTTGCTCTGACTCTGGCTCTGGTGTAACAAGATCATTTAAAGTGAAGATTTCATTAAAAGCTTTATCAATAGCGTATAATAATTGTGGCTGAGTATCAGCTATCTCTAGATAAATCGTTTTGTTTGTTTTATTCTTCTTGCTGTTTCTTGATTCCATCGCTACGAATTCTACATAAAATATTTTCATGCTGATGCAGGCATCGTTTGCCAGGAGCTTATCTTGTCGTCGGTAGTTATTGTCGATTTTGAATTTCTTCTGCGCCTAATTTTTTATATGTCTTTTTCGAAGTCGTTAATGTTCATGACAGTGAAGAAATTTTTTACCGAACTCAACAAAAGCTTTGGCTCTTTGTCTTGTATTGGAGTCGAAGAAGGTTTTCATCCACTGAGAATGGTAGAACTTGAGAATACGATGAACTTTGTTAAGAACCAATCCATATTGTGCAACTTATTCCAGCAGTTATAAAGTATCTTGCAGCTTGCTTTGTGGTTGAAATTGGGTTACTAGTTGTTTTGGGTTTTTTAACACTAGCTACTCAGAGCCCATATTGGCTTTTATGCTCAATGTGTTTTTGGGGTAACATCGAGTGAGTGTCGAGGAGTGGCTCAGCACAGAAGGGATAATCGCAACGAGCATCATGGAGATAAGATGGATAAATTAAACTGACTTCGACGAAATAGTCATGACTATCATCGCATACAGTTAATTATTTCTCGAGTAAGTGTTCTACGGTGATTCAGTGAAAATCGCTCACAGAAAGGAATATGACACAGCTCTTCCTTAGAGATTGTTTGAATCAAGGAATTGGGTGTAAGAGGATGAATTGGTTGGATCTTAGTCTTTTATGTATTTGTTGTTGGCACAGGCAAGCATTTTGCAGATGACGGAGATTCCACCGTTAAGCATTTGTTGAGTGAACATGATTAAGTCCGGATTGGTCAAGAGTTCGAGAACAGCTTGACTCGTCTTGAACAGAGCATCTCATGAGACGCCAGGCGAAGAGAAATACCAGAGCATATCAAGTTAATAATGGCTCAAGAAACGTACTTTATGTGATATGCCCGTATCATTCATAGTGCACGGTGTTAGATTTATTTTCAGCGGATCATATCTGACTATGGTGATCAGAGCTTACCGTGGCAGCTGTCTAGCTGACCATGTTGGTTAGGTTTGACGTGGTACCTGCTGTAGAGCTGACCATGGAAGTTGACCATGTCGGCTGTGGTGCTAGCCATAGCAGCCAAATAGCTGACGATGGAGCTGGCGACCGAGCTGGTTAAATTGTAGCCGTGCAATTGATTGAACAGTGTGTTGCTGATTGAGCAGAAGATTATCGGTCGTTGTTGACCCATTGGTGGGTGCTGATTCCTTGATTAACAGAGGAATTCTATGGTGGTCGGTAACTACTTTTCTTGCTGATTGCATGCTTGTCCAGTATGACTGGTAGCCAAGTATTCTAGTGATAGAGTGCTTTGTGTAGCTCCATACATGCAATCATTCAGCCGTGGGATAATTTTGGGGTTTGGGATTGTAAAATTATTTTGTATATCTGTCCCATCGTTTCATCATTTTGCTATTTGATTAAAGTACCTCATTTTTACTAATTGACTAAAGACATTTTACTTTATAAGTAAAGTACATCACCTTTACTATTTGAGTCAAACACATCATCTTTTTCTGATGTGAAATTGCTGTGAATCATTAACCTTTGTCCTTGTACATTGTATGGTCATTTACTTGTATTCACAAATATGTGACATTATTTGCTTCTTGCGGATTATGCTAATTTGTCCAATATTTGGATCTTACGCACTTATTAATCATAATTCGTTTTTCATTTGAGTTATTCATTAATAAACATTCTATTTGTATCACCATCAAAAGTGTTATGTTATATATCCGAAATCCAACCCGGTTATCGTTTTACACCACATCCCGAAAACGAAGTCGCCGCGATGATGCGACAAGCCGAAGCCAAGCAAACAGGAGAAGCCAGGAATGCTGAACTAATAAAATGAATAAAAAAACACAAAACAAAACAGCGGCGTCACTCCAAACGATAGATAAAGAGAAGGAAACAAGACAGAACCCAGTCTAGAATCGCTGAAAAATTGAGAATAGGATATAAAGATCTAGGCGATAGTTTCAGTGTTTTCAAAAGAGGAAAGAGCCACAAAAGGTGATCAAGTTAAGATCAATATCCTTTCGAGAGAATTGACACTTAGTATTGGTTATCAAAATCTTTCTACTTTAAGCAACAAGTGGCAGGAACACTTTGTAAGAGACATCCTTCCAGAAATCAAAGAGCACGTAGCTAATGCACGTCACTTGTTAAGTCATGTCCACCGAATATATTGACCACGGATTAAGCAAAACAAAAAATATAACCATAAACGATACTTAACCAGATGATTGTGAAGTCAAAGTAGTACAATGTTTCAGTGTGAGAGGGGAAATCAGTCAATGAAGTGGCAACATAGCAACATAGCAGAGAACGTCTGAATGACTTCATATTAAACGCAAACAACTTCCGTCCTTCAATAAAATTCACGGCAAAAATTTCCAACTCAAACCATGTTTCTCTAGACACAACAACCAGACTGATCGAAAACAAATTAAATACAGGCATCTACTAGAAACCAACCGACAAAAACCAGTATCTACTCCTAACCAGCTGTCATCCAAAACACTGCATTAGGAACATTCCATACAGCCAGGTACTGAGGATACGCAGAATTTGCTCCGACGATGATGAAAGAATCCTAGAGAGGTCTGAAGAGCTGGCTAAGCATTTAATTTACCGAGGCTACTACAAAGACCTGATTGCGGATGCAATCCAAAGAGCCAAACAAACAAACCGTGATGACCTACTCAAAAATTGAAAGAAATGAAAGACTGAGATGATACTATTTATCCTGGCCTACCACCCAGTCAACCGCAAAGTAGGTAAAACCATCGCAAAACACTGGCCCATCGTGCATTCTAAAGCTAATCCTTCTGAACAACCCTGTAGTAGCCTACAGGAGACCAAAAAATCTTTAAGGACATCCTAGTCAGGGCAAAGCTAACGCTAGTTACTAGTCAAGACCAACCTAGTCAATCTGTACCCTGTGGCGATAAAAGGTGCAAAAACTGTCAAAATATGATAGAGATCAGGATATTCACTAGCACAGTGACTAAAGAAAAACTAAACATGCATGGACCAAACAAAACGTGCAAAACAGAGATGAGTATTTAATTCATCACCTGTAAGAAATGTAGCCTACAGTACTTCGTAGAAACTGAAAACCTACAAAAAAATGATAAACCTTCATAGATCTGATTCGATGACAAATAAGCTGTACTGAAGCCCGGTCGATGAACACTCATACTCCCCTGGCTACACTTTCAGTGATATAACACTTAACGCAATTGCTAACAACCACAGCTGGCGTTCCAAAACCAGGGAGGAAAAGGAATCTTACTGGATAAGCTGCCTTAGAGCATTGAAAACATGCGGACTAAAGAAAGAAAACTAGATAAAGAAAACTATGCACTAGTAGAATTAGTCTTTCAAGCCGACAGTTTCTTTTTAAACTTTTTTTAAAATCTTCTTAGTATTCTTTAAGTATTACTATAAGAATGAAATATCCGGAATAGAATCAAATATCCGGGATATAATTTGCGTTACATAAATGTACTCAAAGTCATAGATGTCTATTTGGCTAGTAGACTTTTAGGGAATTATAAGCATTTTTCAGTATTCCCAACAAGTCTATACAGGCTGGTTGAGACAATATATTTATAGGTTTAACTCATGTGGAGACAGCCGTGTAGAGTTTTACAAACACAACGTTTTTGTATTTATTCATTTGTTTTGCATATGTTTTGTATTTGCCTTTGAAAAAGACTCATTAAAAGCCGAAAAGACTCACGCCAGTCAGTTACTAGTTTCGCACTGATTCTCGTTAGTTTATTGCATATATATATATATATATATATATATATATATATATATATATATATATATATATATATATATATATATATATATATATATCTATATATATATATCTATATATATATATATATATATATAATATAGTAATACTTAAAGAATACTAAGAAGATTTTAAAAAAAGGTTTGAAAAGAAACTGTCGGCTACAAAGACTAATTCTACTAGTGCATAGTTTTCTTTTTCTAGTTTTCTTTGTTTAGTCCACATGTTTTCAATGTTCTAAGGCGGCCTATCCAGTATATATATATATATATATATATATATATATATATATATATATATATATATATATATATATATATATATATATATATATATATATATATATATATATATTTAGAAAAGGTTTGTGCTAGACTGTTACATGCTAGAAAAAAATTAAAACTTGGTACTAATTTCTTTCGCCCACTTGCTGAGGAAATTTAACTATTAGTAGAGTAATGTTGTTATGTTTCTGATGTTATGTTGCTTTGTATCTGCATAGAGTCCGCGTTATGTACTAAAAAAGTTGTTGGCAGGGACGTGAAATTCGATTTAGTCACTAGATTAGACCTCTTGAAGCAGTTATGACTGATTGCATATTAGTGGGTTTCCCAACTAGGAAGTCATGGACAGTATGCGTGACAAGCATAATGCTTTGACGTCTAAATTTAGTAACGAATTTTCTAGTATTTATATATCCACGTAATGAAAACGGATATTACGACAATAGTATAAGGCTGCATGTTATGGCTTTTCGTCCTTCCTTTAAATACTTCAAAGAATTACACAAAGGCTTACTTATTCATTGCTGTCTGATTTTATATATTTTCTTCGTAAGGGTGAACGTGTGTGTATACACGAGAGAGAGAGAGAGAGAGAGAGAGAGAGAGAGAGAGAGAGAGAGAGAGAGAGAGAGAGAGAGAGAGAGAGAGAGAGAGAGAGAAAATTATGGCTCATTTGATTCGATCTGAATTTTAAATTATGGAATTGTGCTGTAGCATTAACCACTCTCCCACAAATTTAAAATTAATATTAGGAATAACATGTAATATTGACATCCACATTTATGTTAATATAGGACCACAATGTCTGAAATAAACGTATTACGCCATGCTGTTTACCTTGACATATCAGTCTTGTGAAATAGGTGAAGTACAAACATGATGTCATGTGATAGTATTTATAGTATGTGTATTATTAATAAGTGAATTTTATGCAACAGTTCGAGCACTTATATAATTGATAGTGGTAAAATCGTTAAAAAGAGTTGAAAGCGTAATGGGTACAGACTATATTTTGAACAATAAATGATGTGGCTCGATTCTGTAAGAGATTTATTACTTGAATAAGGTAACCTTTTCAATGCCACAAATCGGTCTAGAGTCCAGTCAGTATCAGTTTGCAAAATTGAAACTAAGCTTTACTGACTGCTATATTTGCATCGTCAAAACATATAGTAGGAATATGTTAATGAAATGTACTGACTTTATATTTATTGATTTTTGAGAATTAATTTGTTTTCCTTGTGTGTGATTGTATATATGTGTGAGAGTTTTTAGGATCGTTATGCCTCATACGATTAAGTCCGAATTGTAAGAGCTGTAATTTTCCTGTAGTTTGTAATCCATCCCCTCCTCCTAACACTTCCGAACAACAAAACAAAATAAAAACCAAAGACCAAAACCAAAACCCCCAAAAAACAACAAAAAAAACAAAAAAAAACCCAAACATTATAAACAACACTTAATAATGATAGGCACACTCATGTTAATATCAGACTACAGTATCTGAGATAAAGAGATTACACCACGCATGTTACATTGATTCGTCAGTATTGTTAAAACGGTGAAGGGGAGACATGTTTTCCCATGATGTTACCTATAATACGTGGATTATTTATAAGATACATTCCACACAATGGTTTGAGCACCTATGGCATAATAGTACCTATGGAGTTCACAGGAGAATGCAGATGAACCACATAATATCCACAGTGTCTGCTTCGAAAGAATATAATATATTTTATCTTGCAAAGAAAACATTAAGAATAACAATGTAAAATATAGACAAAATACTTAACATTTCTAAGTAAAACAAAATAATCGCTACTCACTAGGAATATGTCTACCTCAAGCTAGACAATGTTAGTCCATGTATTATTGCAGCCTATGAAAATCGTTACCATGAGTTGAAACATTAATTGGTAGAGAAGAATATGTTTTTGAACAGTAATGGCGTGGCTCGATTCTCTATGAAACTTATTTATTGAGAAAGATAATCTTTACAATGCGATAAATTTGTACAAATTCCAGTCATTATCTATTTGCAGGTCATAAACAAAGAGTAACTGATTGCAGTAGATTCCAAAACAAATTTGTAGTAACAATAAAATGTAGAGAATCAGCTGCTAGAAAAAGTTACTTCATTCTTGTGAGCGAAAAGCTTAAATTAAACGAAATAATGGTATTCTAAAATATGACGTCTAGAAAATATTTAGGCGAAATGTTCCTATGAGAAAGGGAACGGGTCCCATTCATCGTTTAAATTTGCTGCCATTCCACCAAAATGGTTCCAGCTGCTCTTCGAGTGGATCAGTACCTTCATTACCCTAATACGGACCAGTGATTTAGTGCAATCATTGAAACGTTTCTATACCCAATTCTCGCTGCAGCGAAAAAAGGCATTGAATAGTCCTTACCACCAACAATAAAATGAATTTATTTTTTATATTCGTGATTAGGCTTGACCGAAGAGAGATCGAATTTGGCATATCTTGATTTTTACTTCAAAATTAGAAATACAAAATCGACATGTCCTTACGTTTAAGTGAAAATAAATCACAAACTTCCATTCAGGCAAGGTAAATCATTGCATGACGGATATTTCATAATAATATTTTAGCACTCAATAACAAAATAACGAGGCATAGAGTTGGTAATATCACCATTAGATATAAGCAGCTTGTTCATAATCACATAAATATGTGGTATTTTCCGTTTCGTTTAATCTAGCCCGCGCAACGACAAGGTTAGATAAGGTTTCCATTTGACTGATACACTTGGTCAGTGGTAAATGACATATAATTAAGGCAGATTTTAATATTTTGCTTTTGCACGGTTCAAAGTGGCTTTTTATGGATTGTAGCAACGAAAATGATTTTATCGATGTGAACGACAATTGCTAACCTGCAAGTTTTAAATCGAATCTCTAAAAGCATGGATATTTTCTTGATTCATCGAGTTAATAAAAAAACAAGTTTAAATTTATGTCTTCGTCGGATTATCTTTCTATAAAGTTCGACGATTACTCGTTGCGTAGGAATATTTTAACGTACACATAAAATCGATCAAGATAATCTTTAACTTTGGTTTTCTTTTCTTGTGGACTGCAAATATATATTTCGCTACTACTAACTTTCCTAAATATATTATACAAATCCTCGTCAATATGATCGCGTTTTTTCTAACCATACTGATAAATGCATGAAAACTTCTCAAATTACTTCATCGTGAACGACAAAATACATACAGGAAATAGTTGTATTTGCCAAAGTCGTTAAGTCGCTTATGTGTCCAAAAATCATCTGATATTCGATTTAACAATGACATCAACACTAACATAAGTTTTAAATTTATATATATATATATATATATATATATATATATATATATATATATATATATATATATATATATATATATATATATATATATATATATTCTCTCGTTAAGAGTTATGCTAGGCTTTATTTTCAATACATGAACATCATTGATTTATAAGTTCTGTAAAGGGTTTATAGCAGTAAACACATGCAATGTATCACTGAACATTGTGTGAATGTGTCTTGGTTGATACGAGATAAAATGGATGGTATAAGTGAGGAGCGGCGACGAGATCAGCGGCGATGAGATCGAATTGATCGCTCAAGAATTGTTAACAGGAATTGATAAACATGATTATGATAATTCTTATCCGACAACGGCAGATGTGTATCAGCTTTATGTGTTAAAAGAGTCTGAAAAAAACAAATTATCACCAATGAAAACTTTTATAATAAATTGTGTACCTCAGGATGCTATTGCGTATGTTGATAATACGTGTCGTAGTTATGGTTTAACACAGCAACGACGTAAGAATAAACGAATGAAGAGAAGCCATCGTTTAACATGGACCAAAACTTGAGGAGATCACTTTAATATAAAGCAAGATTAAATTTCCTCTTGCTGTTAAAACAATAAGTGGAATTATTTTATACCCGTCTGGTAAAAATCGAAACAAGAGCTTATTGAACTCGTCGAAAATAACATAATCACGGTAAAATTGATCAGGCAATGTAATAAAGTTTAATACATGGTATCAGTATTCAATTTGAGCGCAGAACTTGGTTTGAATCACCACTTCGATATCTTTGTGTTACCGTCTAGAGTTTGTTATGGCTGTGAGGATTTATGTTACGACCTTTCGCCACTAAATATACCGCAGATTTATACGTCATAAGCAACGTGATCAATAATTGTTTCACACTTTCATCTGTGGCATCTCCTTTTGCACACCAGAAAATAATTGGAAACCATCACCAAAACACTTTCTCAAAGATGTTTAAAGATCTTGTGTCGAGTATGGGCATGGCTGTCTATAGAATACAAGGTATGACGCTAACGATGTTGTTTAAATTTACGTAGTAGCAGGTTATTCAGCTAGTTTTTTGGGGGGCAAGGGGCAATGTTCGCCTTCGTTTCCGCGATTTGGACGTCCAAAAAGCATGAATGGATAAATCGCCTTGGACGTTTGGATACGCTATAACGATTCATTCGTCTCAATAATATGCTATATCTGATACAAATATCTGGATTGTAAATGATCGGATGGAATAGTAAAATTTAGTGTGTCTTGCAGTATCTCGCGTCAGAAGAATAACGCAGCTACATGGGTTTTTTAAAGATTACGTGATAACTGAGGAAATTACTAACGACGTTGCTGTAAAGAAAAAAATAGCGTCTTATAAGCAATGTGAGAAAAAATAAACGTGTCTTTAATATTGATACTGAATTTATTATCATACTAAAGCAACCACATAATGATCATTGTACAAGTTCTAACACAATAATGTTATGGCAATATTCGAACATTACTCCAAGACAATTTACCGTAGACAATTAATAGTGATCATAGTCATACAAGCGAGAATGTAATGCTAACATGCCTTGAATGTAATCGACGTTGGGGCGCTAATTTACATAAGTGAACGCGGTGGTAATTGTGTGTCATTAGGAATTACCTGCAATTGTTCATGTACAAATCTACGTTAAGGGGCAGTTGAATCTAGTCTGTACATGGCAGGTCTTCCAGTGGATCTAACCACTCTAGGAATTGTATGTGTAGTCACGCTCCAGATAAGATCAGTTGCTCGTTTGTTTTTGTTCTTTTCACCCTCCAGCTCACCAGGTTCGTATAAATATCTCACAGTTACATTACCTGATAATGATTGTTAACGTAGATATCCGTAGACATCACTGCGTGGCATATATTTTCTTGTAATTGCATTAGAAGGTTTCATGGAAGTTGCATGAATAATTGCAATATGTAATGTAGATATCACACTTGGTAACCTTGCAACCCATTCACGAGATCTCTCATGGAGCAACTAAACGTTCCATAGAAAGGTCCCAATAAATTGTGAAATTAGCTAAGCACAACGCCACGATTATAGCAAGAAACTGAGGAATACAATGATGGGATCGAAGACTAAATGTTGACGAAATTTAATTCAAGCAGCAAAATGTTAACTGATTTTGGTCATCAAATAAGTATATTATGAATGGTAATAATTAATACAGTGCTTTATGATATTTTGAGACTTTCCTGGCCTATTAAAGGTCAGCATGAAGTATATGTTGAACTAAATATGCCCCCACTTCACCATATATAAGTGATGTAATCGGGAATATAGCTGAAATTTCATCACCTTAAAAAAATTTGAACAGGCTCTATATACAGATTTAAACGATAAGTTTTGGAAGATTAATATTATCAACATGAAAATTTCGACTTGACTAATGCCACAAACATTTAAGCAGTTCATTGATACAACAGCTAGTATTACAGCAAATGATCAGTGATCATGTCAAACCCTTCAAATATATATTTTAGTGTCTTATCAGAGCATTTGGTGGTTTGACTTGAAGTTTAAAGAGGTGATTGGAGTATATGTACAATTTCTATTCACGAAACATGAAACCTGAAAAATTTATCATAATCAGAAATTCACTTTTCCTTCTCGAATCCAAAAATATGAGTTCCATTTATCGCATGCGTAGCAATTAATACATGTTTTAGACTACTGCATATATCATAATTTTTACGAGTAGCAAACAACTGATATTCTAGCTGAATATTGATTAGTTGACACAAATTTACTTGTACTATTCTCGTATCCAATAATAAACAGCCTACTAGTTTCATATCGGATACGGCTTTGGAAGAAGAGGCTGCAGGTCATTTGAGAAAGTCACGTCAGATACGTCAATTAAAAGATCGACTTGATTTATGGCCAATGGCGATTCGCCATCTTCGTGAGCAATCTCGATATCTTCTAACAAAATGTCGTCAATTAGCCAGTCCTGTTCATACTTATCCAAAAGCTCGCTAATGCATTTTTTAAAGTTTATGTTAGACTTATCAAACGAGTGTGAAACGCGGGTGCGTGACATCACTTTCGTGAGAATCCACGGTAGGAATCCTCCTGCCAATGTGGCTAAAAGCTGATTAGACATTGACAACTGATATGTCTCGCCAAACGACAGAACAATAACCAATACTATTAGGAGGAATGCGACTATGATGATAAGCTCACCAATAGCAGGCAGGTAGTTAAATAACAATTCTCCGGGGCAGGAGTAATACGGCATTGTACAGGCTTTGAAGAAAAAATTCTTGGGAATGAAGGGCTCGTAGTTTTTACCAAGGAAAAGCACTAATTTTGATGTTCGATATTTCAGAAGACCTTTCTTTGTTTTGACTAGGGGCACAAAATCATTCTGTGCTCTTAAATTATCTGTCTTTACACTAATGGCTACATTGCCTTTTTGATCTCCATGTAAGCATGTAATTTCTTCAATATCCTTCTTGGACAGTTCTAGCAACAATGTACTGAGCGTTTTATTGAAGCTCATGTATCGGTTCACTACGTGACTGAAGCAGCTATTTGCATACATGACAAACAAAAATATTAACGACAGATAGGTCAGAGTAGTCTTTGCATTGAGTATGATTCCAAGAAACGTGTACACAGCCACATCTACTACAAATGATGATATTTCCATCATTAGGTAAAGACCAGCTTCAAGAAAAATCAGAGAAAAAAAAATCGATAAAATCTGGATGATTCGATGATGCTTTGTCTCAAGGATTTCTTGCTCGTCTATTTCTGATATATCCGACTCGGCGATATTCAACATGCCTAGTTCCTTTTTTATACTATATAACAGTTTATGTATTTTAGGTCTTAAAGAATGTCCTATACAGGGGTCGATAAGATGACCAAGCAAGTTCACTGACAAATTGATGGTGGGGACAATATAGCATGCGATAATAATTGTCACTAAGATCAACTTAAAAATCCAGCAACTTATTTGCTTGCATAGTTCTTTGACTCCTGAAAATGGATGTTTTTTTAGCAGCAGTGAAAAGGACCTTTCAAGTAGGCCTAAAATGTTTCTTTTACTCATATTCCTGAAACATTTTTGAAAAACAAACAGGCATCTTTGTTGTGCACTCTTGCTTAAACATCCTATGATACAATACAAAATCAGCAAATAGATGAATATGAATAATAAAAAAAGGAAATTGTCTTCATCGTTAAACCGAAGTCCTTGTCGCAAAGCAGCATTTTTACGAGTGATCATTTCTGCATGCTCATAGATGTAATATAAATACGCCCTTAGAAGTAAGGGCGCTCCGAGAATGCACACTATAAATATCCGCATTAGAATACGAAAACACTTGTAACAGGGAATTGGGCAAGTACAAATGCCCGAATTACAGCAATCTGACACTAATTGACGTTTGCGAATCTTACATCTAACAAACGAATCGTAAAGCGAACTTAGCAGACCAACAGGTACATCATGTTCAGGAACTAAATCTTCTTGTCTAATTTTCATATTAATTTGTGTAACCTTCAAATTATGCACAACATCTTGCTTCAATCTCCGTGCATTTTCTTTGAATCTTGGCATATGATTTACTATGGACACATTATCATCGGGATATGAATTTGGCATTGACGTCACTAGAACTTTTAGGTTGAATGGCGTATTTCCCAGAAAATGCCTGTACTTATGAGCTATACGTTGTAACCCGTATAGCGTACTGGGAATAAACAAAGGACCCGCGAGAAAAGCACACCATTTTAGTAGTTTAATTATGGTGAACAATATATTCAGCCATATATCTCTAGTCAAATACTCGCACTTAGTAATATTGCTCTTGACCCTACGACAACATTTAAACGCAAATTCTGCGTCTCCTTTATTGTCTGTTATATGAATGTTACATATAGGATCATCGGTTTCACTTTTCATTAAATTGTTCCATAGGTACTCTCTGACATCAATTTCAAATATAGAATCGTGTATGTTATTAGTGCAATTGGGATTGGATTGAATCAGAGATATATCCATTTCATGAATATTCCATGACAACGTTGAAAGAGACAAAATGTTAAAATTATGTCTTAGTAAGAGCAGTTGTTTACCAAGACGACCATGTGGCCTCAGCCATCGAGTTGGTTTGTAGATGTTTCCTTTCTCTAAGCCCGGAATATCTACACTCCATCCAGTAAAATTAATATTAAAAACTAGCAGATTTGAGTCTGCTTTCATTTGCAAATCAATGTTTGACTGTTGGTCGTCGCTCTCGTCAATAAAACTACAATTACTGCTCGACATGACGGGATATTCTGAGGATAACTGGTCGTTTTCTTTAGATGCAGTAGATACACCATAATCCTCAACGGTTGTGTTATACACGGGTAGTCCATAAAGATTCAGTATCAGATAATTTACCAGTGAAACACACATCAAAACCTGCATGTTAATAACTAACATATTGTGCCACGTTCTCAGTTCTGTTAATTACGTTGTAAGTGCAATTCTCTCCTACTTTTCTTTCTGGCAGAGAAACAGCTAATATAGGTACCTTCGCCTAATAACAATCTTTAATCGATATAGATATGCTATAAATAGTGTCAGCTAATTTGCCAAATACAACACAGGCTAAAAGGTATAATGGCATTCAGGTATGTATGTGATAATGCACACAATATCAAGTTTAATGTTGCCATAGTAGTACCATTTTATTCATTAAGTATGATTATGCCACTTTCCATAACATCATTTGATCAAATGTTGTATAAAAGTATTTTATTTAAAATTAGTTGCAATAAGTGACCACCCACGGATAATATGATTTAATAGTTACTTTGTAAATGTTATATCTGGAAGGACAATACGTGTTTGACTTTTTCAACTATAGCGTTTCTATTACTTGTTAATTGATATGTTGGTTGTACCCTCAGATGAATCGACACAACACTGAATTAAACTGATGTAAAACTGAATTTAAATTAGTGTGTCAGGTATATGAGGAGAACGCTCACATTAACAATGGTATTAATTTGCAATGTGGGTATTAATGTCAGTCTCTGGGAAGGGGATTACAGTCCTAGGCATTCAAATAGATTAACTATGAGGAAAAGCAGTCATTGAATGTACTAATCTCGCCTGCTGCTCGCAAATGTAATATAGTCAGTAGCCACGATCTAGTAACCCTGCATTAGATTCTTCTTCCCAAAGGATTGTACATTTCACTTGAGGCGTTTGATTTGCTGAAAAAAATAAACTTTTATTCTTCGAAAGGATTATCATCTGGAAGGATGAAATATTGCGCACAAGGCAGTTGCGTGGCCATGCATGTTTAGACGGCATTAGACGAAGTATATGGTGATAAATCAAAGGCTACTATATCGAGATTTGTTTATACACATAACACCCAAAGTGTCTTCAAAAGACCGTCACAAATCAGAGGCCTAAGAGACTGCTGTTAACCCAGAGTTACTACAGTAAGACTTATATCCATTTGACAGGTACTGCGTACCCCAAATAACTTACAAGAAGTACCGATTAAGGTGAACTTCTCATTAAACATTAAATTATGTTTCAATTGTGTACGTTCCCTCACTAAACAAGAGATATTTAAAGCTTATTACATACTTAAATATATTAGCATGATACAAATACTTCGCACCTCATTACGTCTCTTCATTGATGAAGATTATGGCTATTTAATGCTAGAATTCGTTTAATCAGTAGTAGAGAAATTTTAATTTATAAAGGATATTTAAAACTGATTTTATAAAATCAACCTTGTAGTTACTATAGTAGAACAAGGTGCTTATAGTATGAATTTAAACCCTCACACATCTTTCGCAAAATATGATGTAATTGTATGTTATCGTGCCATTCCTTACATCTGAACGAAGTTTGATGCTATAAGATTACAATAGACACACGTTATACCAATCCTGAATTTCGGACAATAAACAGTGACGCGCCCTCACGTCATGCAAATAGCATTTACGATTTTCAATGTATTTGATGGAATTTTTATGTTGAAACATTTATTGTGCTTGACACAGAAAGTAGATGTTTTCAATGAATCTGCTGATCATGATTTCAAAATGGATTTAATATATGAAGGAAGCAAAAGTAAAAACCAGTCTTACCCAAAGTAAAACATCCAATATTGATGTTTTATTCCGGGTTCCCAAACTCTACACCGAAGCATTTGCCCTGAAGCCTTCAAAAATGACACAAGAATAATCACTGTTTAATTTTTTCACGTGTACAATATATGTCACAACGGCGTTTTCCTAGATGAGTGCACTTTATGTCGCAATGGAATCACTGAGGCCGCCCGATCAACAGGCTCCACCAACAGGCATACCCTTACTCAATAGTTTTATTTAATTCCTTACTCTTTAAGAGTAGATCTTGCTCGAACGCCCGATCAACAGGCTCCACCAACAGGCAGACCCTTACTCAATAGTTTTATTTAATTCATTACTCTTTAAGAGTAGAACTTACTCGAACGCCCGATCAACAGGCTCCACCAACAGGCAGTCCCTTACTCAATAGTTTTATTTAATTCCTTACTCTTTAAGAGTAGAACTTGCTCGAACACACCGGATTAGTGGCTCGGGTTTTTCGTATTGAGAATATTAGAATTTGTCTTTTTATTCGAATTATCGTCGTCATAGATTTCTTCGGACAATGAAGTACACAGGTTTCCTACTAAGCGGATAAGGCGGAAAAAAGGACATTTTATAGTTAACCGGGAATTAGAAGCTACCTATAAATATCACAGAATAACACAAAGAACACCTATTATATTCTTCTTCGACCTCTTTAAGAACTGACACTGATATCTCGTTCTACACCTGGCAAGGTTAATAGGTTTAGTGTGATTGTTCGGGAGGGACAGGAGTGAGGTTAATGTAGTAAAACATCTTCGCATGTCTTAATTTCTACAAGTGCTACAACACACGCTACAAATAGTCATACCGTGAAACCTTATTCACTCTAATAAGATACGTGGTCTTCACAAGGATATATAAATAAAGCAATATATGTTGCTAAATCGAAACGTGAAAGCATTGCGGTTAGTCATGATCACGGTCCATGACTTCCTTGTTGGGAAACCAACACATACCCGGTCAAAGGCAAAGTCTGTTTCAGGATGTCTAAGCACTGCTGACTATATAGAATGCAACTTTCATTCCTATATTTTATTCAGTGTATAATCATTACAAATTATATTGAATAAATTCTACTAGGCGTATTTAAAAGTGCAATAAAGAAATCACAAACACGTGTTTCGCAAAAGGATCAACGAAATTAATATAATGGAGTGGGGCAAGGATTAGATAGGTCAGTTATCAAAGCAGAAATATTGTATTAATTTTGAGTAGCCGTCGAACTTACTTTAAGGATAAATCTTTTTTTGTTATTTATTGACTGGTGTGAAATTGAATCCCAGTGCTGAAGAAATTCCTTTATTGTGGAATATCACTGTATTAAAACGCAGCGAGAAAATGTTCAATTCCTATGACGCCTCACTGCATCACATTCATGTATTTATGGGGGCACTTCACAACTAACACAATTCAGTTCCAATCACACGGTGCAGACCCATCCTAAGGTAATTGTAAATTACCTTTTTATATCTTGTGTATAGATTATATTCTACCACTGGTCTTTGGGTGTCCCAGTGATCTAAGGTTCTCGCCTTTAGAAAACACTGACATCAGCAGCAGAGAGGGTTCACATATATTTGCCTGAGACCTTATTTATGAAAAATAAAGCCTCGCACGGCGATTAAATCTAAACGTCAATAACGTTAAACCAACAACTCTAACTTTGTCACTTAGGCGATCCTGTTGGTTTACCTTGGGTTCCAGCAATCAACGTTGATGATAAAACAGTAATTGTTATAAGATCATTGTTGTCATCGTCAAATTTGAAAATACTACGCCGATTGCAGCAACTAACGTAGAAACCGAATACACCATAATATCAACGACAGTTACACGTCTACGAAATTTCTATTGTTTTGCTGTATAAATAAAGATGATAGTGTTTAATTTATTATGCCATATCGTTACCTAATCGTATCTGTATCCGTTGACGTCTGTCATTGTACTCTAGTTGTTGTCTAACACAGCAACAACGGAGGTGTTTCAGCTACGAATTCTATGCACACTATTAAGACGCTGTGTTATTTTTTTCATCAAATGGTTCCAGTATAAATTCTTCTTCAGTATCTTTATTCAACACTGCATATACAGTTCCTGAAAAATCATCGGTTGAATGATGTCATGGAAATGTAGTGAAAATCCTAAATTTTGCAAAGCTGAACACAGACAGCCTTTCCACGCCAGTGACCTCCGTGACATGGTTGACAGAGTTATATTGCAGTGTCCACGTTGACGATTTTGATGGTACTGTGTATACGATAGTGTTAGCTCGTCAGTGAGGAACTATAATCAGATTGGTATTTTGAAAGATATTAGGAATTCCACTGACAATATAGGTGATCCTCGCAATGCTAATACGATTTATGTCAACGGTTGGTGGACTTCCAAAAAATTAATTAGTGGTTCTGTTTACGTTTCTGCAAAAATATAGAAACAGTTGTATTTGATTGTCAAAATCAGATTTTAGTGTAGAAATTCTATCATTGATCGTCGGCAAAGAAGCTGTCATATCATCTCCATATTTCTTTGTTGCAGAGCCTTCATTATCCTACTGGCTCTATTACAAAAACAATTGTGTTTCCATTGATTTTAAGTTCACCTGTCATTGTATTTCATCTCTGATAGTTGCGATTGATATATTTGAGTCTCCGATTCTACCACCGTCAGTAAATACTGGAATATTGTCCGTGGTATCAGCAAAATCTCTACGAATTATATCAATCAACATTATGTTATTCGACTTTCAAACACCGAATTTTTCCTGAAAAATAACAACTTCATCTTGGTCAACTCCAGACTAATTCATAGTGTCAGCAAGATCGTCTTTGATAGCGTATTTTGATAAATCGATATCTTCTTTTTTGCTGGTACGAGCACAAGTAGATCTTCCATAAATATCAAATATTATATGATTATCGATTATTTAATGTATATTCATATGCAGCTTTGTGATGTGGTTTGGTTGATCTTGATACAGCATCATGTACTGCTAGTGCTTCACGGCCACATATCGGTGGGTCGGTTATTTTTTGTGTTGGTAGCGTTGAATTCCAGACTTAAATATTTTAAAGTGCAGTACTTCGTACTGTATCGACATATTTCATAAATTATAAAGGTGACGCCAACCCGTCCTAAAAAAAATACACAATTCCACGTGGAACAATTACATCTGCAACCTAGTGTGTAATTGCTCCAGAACTCATATAGAGATTAATAAATACGTTTAATTCAGGTTTTGATTTTTTGGTAATTGATCACGCATAAAAATACCTCTAAAATGCTTTATTTTTAATCAGCGAGTCCATGGAATTCTTACTATGAATCGTTTGGATTTGCCCCAAATGCTTTTTTTTGGGGCAAAACTATGGAGGTCTCAGATCGTGACCTCGTCGTCATTTTTTAATCATTATCCTGTTTCTTTCTGTAGAGCCTTTCCAGTTCGAGCAGATGTGGCTATTAATGATGGAATAGCAGCAAGAAGCGGAAATATTCCTCCGCCTTTAATGGCCTCTTTAATCGCGCCCAAGGAAAGATTTAATCGTATTCCTTTGTTGGCATATTTAGATTCGTTAAATTTCTTAAACTGACACTCGGTTAACGATCATTTATTTGCATCGATATTTGTCTTTTTTAATATTTTTGTTACGCATCGTGATGCCCTCTACGACTGTAATATTTTAAACGGACCCGGGGTCAGACTGATACTAACATGATGATATGACATTTATATATTTCTGACTTATAAATATTGATTTAAATCAGCGCTTGCATATTCTCTACGCGACCATCAATAACTCTCATGCGGCCACCAACACGTTACCATGGGAATTATTCTATCGGATAATATAACCGCGATTTAATCTGTATGGAAAATGTTTTCCCCTGTTAACTCTGTCGGAAATTTATGTTAACGACGGACTGTGTAAATAAATTAAAATATTCCTGCGAAAAATAATAAATCGGATACAGCGTTGTAAAATCTAGCTGTTATATTTGTAAACCAGTATCAATATTTTGATCACGTCCCATAAACGACATCAGACGATGATACACTCGCGATATGACTTTGTTCAAAATTTAAAAAAAATATCCTTGGATGGTCCTTGATGTACATTTGTTCGCAATGATACATCACTAACGTCAAGTCGATCAAATGTCATCGCGGAACGTGTTCGTTTACTCATGGAGTATACTGAAGCGCAAACAATATATGTCGCGGTGCAGAAACATCTTGCTGTCATGCTATTTGCCACATAAATAAACCATTTAACGTTCTTTGAACAGCATCTGTGGTTGCTGTTAACCATTACAACGTCGACATTCCGCCGCTGTCCATGAAAATGAGTAACCGATTTTCTTCAGATATGGCGATAGTTATTACTGGCATTTACAATGAAAGTTTTGTCTGCAGCACTTTACCAGCATTCCCGGCTGGTCGCCATAGTATATCATCGTACGAGTATAATTCTATAATTGTATGTTTGGATCCAAAAATAACGTTTCTAACATGTCTGCAAAATCCAAAATTTTATCGTGCAAGAACATCTTCTATTTCCACCTTACAACATTACTCACCGGGATCAAAATCCTAAGTTAAAATCAACACCGACTTCAATAATCATGCGTTCCACATCCGCGTCGGTATTTCTAGCAAAGTTTCTTGGTCGTCCTATTTTATATTGGTTGTATTCAGGATGATCAGAATAATCTTTGGTAAACATCATTAAACAACCAGCTCATCTTCAATAATAGTCGCTGTACCTTGTAAGGACATGTATTGTCCTGGCAACGACAGCATCTTTATGAATCGAGGAATTTATTCCATCACTCATGTACATGGCAATTTCAAACAACGCCATAATCCAATTATTAACACAAAAAATACTGATACAGCTCCGTATTCGGTATTGTCTGTTTTTTAAACTTCGCCTTCTACTTCAATAATTGCTTCAGCGGGAAAGAAATATCTGCTTGTATCTTGAACTTGAAATTCGATTCGCCCACGCTTATTTGGTGGCATGCTTCGTAAGAATAATATTGATAATTACGCACAGACTCAACGATGAGAACTGGCTAATGACTATCAAATGAGGGATATACGTTTAGCATGTTATATTACTGATCATTGTCTAAAACGAAGGCCACTTCGAGGCATCCCGCTGCCTGCTATCATACTTGCTTCTGCATTGTTTCCCCTCTTTGGCTAACTCTGCTATTTTTTTTATTTACGGCTTGATTACGGCATCACCTCAGTGCTGGGTAATTTTTCTGGCTGAGGTTTTCGTCTTATTAGTCGTGCTAGTCTATCCTTGATTGCAGAGAATGCTTTATAAGTAACGTCACCAACAGTCCTAATATCTTTTTCACGAATGACATCAATAGCTTTCATGAGTACTTACTTTGCGATCAGTATTGCTTTGGGGGTTATTCTCGAAAACAGAGCTTTTAACTACATCACCGAGTCCATCTTCATAACTTTCGTGTATACATAGACCACATGTCCATGTTGATCAGTGTGTATATTCATCTATTATAACCAATTGTTTAACTGTGTAATTGGGCGATTTTGGCACGCTAGTGCTACTCTCTATTATAATAATCGGTAATTTAATTGATGATTGACAGATACACATTAGTAATCATGATGCCATCGGTAAATGGTCGTTGACAAATGGAGGAGAACTCGGTGATAATTTCTGGAGAATTATTACCAGCTCGTTTTCCACCAACTAAGACACTGTTGGGACAATTAACAACCACTTCCACGATCATTAATACCACTTCCAGTTGCACCTTTATCATCTGGATATCCTTCTGGGTAATAAAATGTTGTATGGCTGGATGATGTAGATAATTATTTTGTAGTTGTCGTCTTATTGATGATAGTCGTTGTCCTCATTGCTGTGTTCGTTGTTCTTGTTGTTGTACTAGAATTTCTGATGATAGTTGTCGGATTATTCTTTGTTGTTCTTCTGTGTACAATTATATTCCATATATCTTGGATCGTCATTTCAAGCTTGACGAACGATATAGTATATGCAAAATATTCATTTGTATCAAGTTTCGCGACTTACAAAATCATCTGAGTATTCAGATTTTATAAAGTGTCTTTGACTTGAATAATTATTCACAGCGATATCAGCAAATTGTTCAACACCTTCGGCTTATTATGTGACTAACAAAAATCTTCATTCAATCTATCAAACAGATTAACCATGAATAGTTATTGTTCTTGTTTTTGTTGAGTTGAGTAACATCTTCCGTTTGGTCTTCTTCAGGTATTTACAGGGTTGCCATTGCAGTGGCTATTTTCTCCATAAGTTCTCGTAGAATTCTTTTGGATTTTAGTTTGCTCCTCTATTTGTTAGTTTGCTTAGCTGCCTCCGCTAATACAAGAACAATAGATTTAGTGGTTTCAGTGATAGGTTTAGATAATTGTTCCGCGGATTATGTAAACTCTTCTTGTGTCTGTTGACGCTCTTTTAATTGTTTTTGACAGAATCACGGTCAGGTAGATATTTCTTAATTGCTTTTGGTCGCTCTCGAGATAATCGTGCTGAGTGAGCTACACCGTTTATTACTGGTATAAAACAATGGTTCAATTACAACAGCAGAGAGAGTGCGAACAGCAAAAGTGACCACCACGTAAACGAATACACGTAGTGATGAAATACAAAATGACTTCTTCGAATTAATAACCCATGTTAACACAACAGGGTCTCCAACGTAACAATGTTATAGGTACTGGTTTAACGTTAGGGACGTTCAGATTTCATCGCCATACGAGGCTTTATTTTCATAAATAAGGTTTCGGGCAAATGTATGTTCACCCTTCCTGCTGCTAGATCTCATCTCTGGGTGGGTTAGAGTACCGGGCTTGGCCAGTGTAGGTATATGAGAAAGCTTGCCTGTACTTATATCGAATTCTTTAAACCCCGAAAAGCACAAATGTATCTATCCTGCATACATACATACTTATATATATATATATATATATATATATATATATATATATATATATATATATATATATATATATATATATATATATATATGTATATATATATATATATATATATATATATATATATATGTGTGTGTGTGTGTGTGTGTCGGACATAACATTTGTGCATCAAACAAACTGATAAAGAGTTCATGAATTTTTCATGCTTTAAATACATCATCTAGTTATGAAGATAAAGGTAGTTTGGCGGTAATAATTTGATCTCTTTAAACAGACATCGAATCTGATCAAGTATTGGTTGAATTGAAAACAAGGGAATCACAAGCAATGAGAATGATTTAAATAATACTATGAGATGTGTTTTGTTATAGATATATATCAGACCAATGACATGTATCTTATCAGAAATTAGTAAAGCAGGAAGTGCATTGTTTATAAATAAACAATGCTAAACATTGCACCGAAAAATAAGTATGTCAAGAACTGCACTATTCTGTGTTTAGTTTATGTGTTGCTATTTGTGTGTATGTGTGTGAATATTTGTCTAAGGTTCGAAACGGGAACATCGGTACAAAGGGACACCTGCATACGTGGAGACAGTTCTTAACTGATAGATCTCGTTTAGAAATATAGGAAGAAATGACTTGCCCCCGCGTTACTTAGTGGCCAAATCCTCAAAATAAGTGAATTTTAGCATATTCCCATTTAGACGGCATTTGTTCACATCATATCATGCTTAAAATATATTTAACATCAATTTGCCCTAAAAATTAATAGCGATGTTGCCTTTTTGCGATAGTTTTCTAAAAAAATTCGTGTTGGAAATAGTATAATATATAATCTTAGGTATACAATTATCGCAAAATATGAAACATGTTCATTTTAACTAAGGGAGGAATATCAGTTATGCGATTTGCAATCAGATCACACTAAAAATCATGCAACACCTGTGTGAGAATAATTGAAACCCATGTTTCCCCTATTTCCAAGAACACTCTAAGTCATTCACCACGAGGTAAATCCAAATAGTAACACATATAATTATACCAATATCAAGTTTCTAAATGTGTATACACTTGCTTGACAAGGGCTCGTACTCAGTAACAAAAAAAGAGTGAAACACGCTTTTCATGTTTTAACAAAACAGTTTATTTCAGTAGACAACAATGTAAAAACTGGTAAATAAGACTTACAGTCTGTAAATATAATCCAAAATTTGATTCTAAGAATGAAAATACAAGTCCTATCTCTAAATAGACCTTAAAAGAATCCAGATTCGAGTTCCGACAACGTGCAAATATAGAAGGCGATGACGTCAGATGCAGTTCAACGTGTTAATAACAATCATTCCTCACTTGAATCAGTCTTTGTTTGCGAAAAATTCCAGAATAACTTTCCTTCTAGATTTTTTTAGAATTGTAATAGAAAATTCAACTTGTTGCGTTTCCAGGGGAATACATTATTAAGTCCAAACAAACAATATTGGCAACAAATTAAAAAATACACATTGTTCTATTAAGATTTTGAATGACTCTCCGGAAAAAATATTATGATTGCGTATTTAGAACCCTAATGCCTCATTTGAACTCTCTCGAGATTGGTTAAATGGTCTCTTATTACTCAAATTTTCACACGTAGGCCAATGTTACTCCACATAAAAGGCAATCATAAAAAGGTTCTTTACAAGCAGCGATTACTCAATAAAACTATGCCCTTGATACTGGCCAATCATTTTAACTTCCTGTTGATATTATTTCCAGGGTCGAACTAAATATTAACTATCACTTTGTTATAAAAGATATATCTCAATACTAAAATTAGAATCCCGAATCCGATAAAAATTTTCATTGCAATCAAATGCAATGAAACAAAAATGAAATAAAAAGAATTTAAAACTTACACACAGGCAATTTAATCACATATACGCAAAAATACCGATAAATATAGCTATACATCTTTAATGAGTGCTACAATTTAAAAGCTAATCAATTCTACCATCAATTTCATGAACACTGTAACTTGTTAGGTCTGCTTCTGGGATCACCTACATTTTATATTTAAGAAATATTTTCTAAGAACTAATACCCCTAACCAACATCCCTCTGCGGGTCCGGGTTGTATAATTGGCCCGACGTGCCTCTCTACGTGTCATAAGAGTCGACTAAGTGGAGGTAACCTGTTTGCCGTGGGTTGCGACCCGTGTCGGGGGAGGAAAGGATCCTGTTAGTTGAGCAGAGGCTTTTCAATGCAACCCACTACTTTGGACTCTACTTCTTCCAGACGGGTGGTCGGGATAGGCCCGGTCTCGACTAATCGGATAGTCACGCCGAGCCCTAGAAGGTCTTAAGTTACTCGCAATCTTTCTTTTCTTTATTTCTTCTTGTTTCTCTCTTGATACCACCGTTACCCCTACTGTCTACCCCATTATGTTCCTTTCTACATATCTCACAAGACTTCCTAGAAGGCGAAGGCTTAATGGGTCAATCGGGAGGTAATTTAACCTACTGAGTACATCATGTGTGTATTCCTGACACTTGAAAAGAATCCCCTGGTTGGACTCCTTGGCGGGTGGGGAGCTCGAGTGACGAAATAACAAAAACCAAAACAATGGAAAAAAACTCCCAACCGAAGAGAACAAAAACTATTTTTGACTATGACTATGAGCCATGTAGTGTGGAATCTTTTCCTCGCTTCATGGCCATCCAGTCTATAAATGACTCCAAACCGATTTCCGCACTATCTCCATTTACAGTTGAAACGACTATACTTGGATTAGTCGGAAAACCCAAAAGCATTAAAAAGTTGAAATCAGTTGGTTTACTTGTAGAGTGTGAAAGCAAGGCACATGCTGTAAATATCCAGAACATCAAGACCTTTCATGAGATACCAGTAAGTTGTTTCGCTCACACATCATTCAATACATCAAAAGGCGTCATTCGTTTCCGAGACTTGGCATGAATAAGCGACAACGAAATCATTGAAGGGATGAGAACAGAAGGTGTCACTGCAGTCCGTAGAATTCGTATAAAACGCAACAATAATCTGCAGGATACCAATAACATTATTCTCACTTTCAACAAAAAAACGGTACTTAAAGTTGTCAAAGTTGGTGTTTTACAAGTCAAGTTTGAGATGTATATACCAAATCCCCCTTCGATGTTTCAAATGTCAAAAATACGGCCATCACGAAGATAGATGCTCAAAAACACCCAGTATGCGACCGATGCGGTGAATCTTCTCATCGGGAACCCGATTGTAGAGCTACTCCGCATTGCGTGAACTGTGGAAAGGAGCATCATTCTAATTCAAAGGATTGCGACAAATGGAAACAGGAAAAGGAAATACAAAGAGTTAAGTACACCTCCAACATTCCCTTTCCATAGGCGAAAATGCTTGTACAAGCTAGAACTTCACAACCACGCCTAGCCTTCTCAGCTGTAGTGAAAAACAATCCGAAAGCAACGAAGGATGCTCAGACCCAAACAAACCCAACTGAATTTATTACTAGCTCAAATGTCCCACACTCTCAACATCAAAAAAACTCAACATCGACTCAAACAACTTTCAATAACACTTCACCACCAAAATCACCAAAAATAAGAAAGTTTCAAACAAATAGTCAGCAAAAGGGATCATATGGTCCCATAAAACTGCACAACAGGTTTGGAGACCTTGAGGACATGGATGCAGAAGAAACTGGCCTATGTCCTCAGAGTAGCTCCAAATATACAAACAGAAAATTTAATCCCGTTCTTCCTCCAGATAAATAAACAAAAAGTACGTATTCGAGACAAGTCTAACCTAGTTACATTAATAAAGATTCAAATAAGATCCATAATGAAGAACACCATTATACAATGGAATTGTAGAGAACTTAAAAACAATTACAATGACATTCTTCTGCTTTTACACGAACATAGTGCTGCAATACAATGTCTTCAGGAAACTTTTTTAAAAGACGAATAAAACCACATTCAAAAACTACTCCTCTTATAATACCTACTCCAAAATTTGTGACAGGGCCTCGGGAGAAGCCTCCATTATTGTAAACAACAGGGCTACACATTGCGCTATTCCCTTAAATACAAATTTACAAGCAATAGCTGTAAGCGTCACACTGCATCGAGTAGTTACATTATGTTCTATTTATATACCACCAAACAACAATTTAGTACCAAATGATCTAGACAATCTACTTAAATAACTGCCCACACCATTCATTCTACTTGGGGATTTTAATGCCCATATTATTTCATGGGGATTCAACTATATAAGCGATAGGAAAAAAAAGGTTGACGATTTCATTACTAGACATGACTTGTGTCTTTATAACATCAAATCACCAACTACTTACACGCAGGTACGGGTACATATACGTGCATCGATTTGACAATTTGTTCACCTTCGCTGCTTTTAGATTATAATTGGTAGGTCACTGAAGACCTTCACGGCACTGATTACTTTCCAATATCCCTTGAAAATATCCACCCACGAATTGATGACAAAGTTCCGCAATGGAATTTAAAGAAGGCAGATTGGGCCAAATTTGAAAGACTTTGTACAACTAGGATTAACAGGTATACAGTCCTAAACGACAATAATCCTATCAGACAATTTACATCCATCTTACTTGAAATTGTAGAAGACTCCATCCTTAAGCCCTCGCCAATTTGCAAAAGAATCCAAAAACCCTGGTTCACTAAAGAATGTAAAGAAGCTATTAGACAACGTCGAGAGGCAATAAAAAATTTAATAATCGTCCAACACCCGAAAATTTAACACAATACCATATTATTCGGGCCAAAGCTCGCCGCACCTTTAAAGAAAGTAAACGAGCATCATGGAAAAAATTTGTTTCAACTTTAAACTCTCGTTCCTCAATAAAGAAGGTTTGGGACACAATTTGCAAACTAAATTGAAAGGGAAAATACAATTCCTTCCAACATCTGAAGGTAAATAACAAGTTTAATACCAAACATGAAATAGCAACTGTGCTTGCTGATTGTTTCTGCAAGAATTCCTCATCGTCTAACTATTTAGAAGCTTTGCAAAGATTAAAAACCACAAAGGAAACAACACGGTTACAATTCACATGGAAGAACTCGGAAAGTTATAACCAACCATTTTCATTATCGGAGCTTATGGAATCTTTGAGTAAGGCTCATGATACATCCGCTGAGCCTGACAATATGCATTACCAGTTTTTGAAACACCTCCCAGATCCATCCCAGCAGTTCTTTTGGAAATCTTTAATGATTTCTGGATTACTTGTAATTTACCAAAAATATGGAAAGAAGCAACAGTAATACGAATCCCCAAACCAGGCAAAGATAACGCAGATCCTAGCAACTATAGACCAACATCATTAACTAGCTGCGTGTGCAAAACAATGGAACGAATGATCAACTCTCGGCTAGTATGGTACTTGGAAAGTAACAATTTAATATCTCCTTTCCAAAGTGGTTTTCGTTATGGACGTAGTACCTACGACCATCTGGTTTGACTCGAAACATTTATTCTCGACACTTTTATCAAGAAAGATCATTTAGTAGCGGTTTTCTTTGATTTGGAAAAGGCTTATGATACAACGTGGAAGTACAGAATACTAAAAGACCTGCACGATCAAGGTCTAGAAGGCCATTTTCCCTTATTCACATCAAACTTCCTCATAGTTAGAGAATTCAAGGCACGAGTAGGCTCCGCCCACTCTAATATACACGATCAAGCGATGGGTGTGCCCCAGGGAAGTATTTTATCGGTAACGTTTTTCAATATAAAAAGTAATAGCATCAAACAATAGTGTTTGAGTCCTAGTGTTGATTGCTCCCTATATGTTGATGACATTTTAATATGTTACCAATCCAAGCTCCTGTATAAATCGAAAGACAATTACAACAAAATATCAACAAGATCCAAACCTGGGCCAATACTAACGGTTTCAATTTCTTGAAATCAAAATCTGTATGCATGCATTTTTGTCAATTACAAAGACATCATGACGGACCAAGACTTACCCTGGACGGAACACCTATTCCAGTTGTTGAGGAAGTAAACCTTTTAGGAACATCTTCGACAGAAAACTGACCTTCATTCCACACCTAAAGAATATGAAATTTAAATTCTTGAAGTCTCTGGATTTGCTTAAAGTAATAGCACACACTGACTCGGGTGCTGATAGAAAAGTCATAATCGGCATATACAGAACATGCATTCGATCGAAACTAGACTATGGTAGTATTGTCTATAGTTCAGCAAGGAAGTCTTATTTAAAGATGCTTGACTCAATCCAACATCAGTGAATAAGACTTGCCCTGGGAGCATATAAGACATCCTCGTGTGAAAGCCTACTCGTTGAAGCGAACGAACCACCTTTAGCACAACGAAGAGAAATGGTTTCCGCACAATATGCTCTCAAATTAAGATCAAACCCTCAGAACTCTGCTTTTTCGGCTGTTTTTGAACCCAAATATAAAACCTAATATGACAAAATACCAAGCGTCATACCTACCTTTGGCATTAGAATATTACCATTCCTTGATAGTACAAAAGTTGATATTTCGAAACTTGTGAACACAACCATTTCCAAAATACCTTCATGGCTACTTAAGCAACCAAGGGTACTTTTCAGGCTAAACGATGGAAAAAAGTCGGAAACAAACCCTTCCATCTTCCTCAACTCTTACAATAAACTCCTCTCTCAATTTGAAAAGCATAGAAGAATATATATTGATGGATCAAAAGATGAAGAAAAGGCCGCTGCAGCCTTCGTTAGTGAAAAATACATAAAGAATATTCGCTTGCCAAATGATACGTCAATTTTTTTCAGTCGAAATCAGAGCCATAGACCTTGCTTTGCAAAACATTGCAAGCAAGCGTATTTTAAACAGCATTATCTTCTCAGATTCACTATCAGTACTTCAGTTACTACATAACATGAAACTGGAGATTCCATTATTAGCAATTATTCTCCTTAAGCATACTGAGCTGAGTACCTCTCACAATATACTATACTGTTGGTTAACCACCCATGTAAAAATTAAATGTAATTATAAAGCAGACAGGCTGCTAAAATGGCCCTATTACTAGAACCAACTGATTTTAAAGCACCATATACTGATTTTAAACGTTGTATCAAATACTGTTTACGACAGAAATGGCAGTCATCAAGCCAACATTAGGAGAATGGACCCATTCCTACAGATCCGTCCGTAGAGGCGAGGTAGTGATTGCAAGATTTCGACTCGGTCATACTCATTTAACCCACTCCTACAAACTAAAAGGAGAAGACCCACCAGAGTGCATAGCTTGTAATGAACCATTCACCGTTAAGCACTTTATGCTGGAATGCTTCTACCATCAACATATGTGTAAATATTACTACGTTTCGCAAGACATGGGGGATCTCTTTGATACAGTAAGCATTACCAATATTATAGACTTGCTTAAGGAAGTAAACATTTATCATAAGTTATAGCTTTTTTTTTATAACCTTGTCCAGTTTTGTGTTATATATGTGAAGTTAGTTGATTTTAATTACCAATCATATGTTTTCGTTATCATACATTTGTACTCCCTGTTGATCGGGAAACTTTGAATTATTTACCATCATTACCATTTTTATCCCATTAACTTTAACTGTTTGGTCTCCAATCGCTAGTCGATAAAAATTATTTTACCACGTTTAAATAAAAAAGGATATAAACTTATGTTTGGCGCTAAATAGCCTCATAGTGCTAACCAACAAATGAAAACTGAATTAAATGGATTATTAAAGCTATTTATAATAAACACTATATGCAAGATACTTAAGCATTTTTTATACTTGTACGTATGTTATGTTCTTGAAATTTGACTCATTCGCGTGTTGCAATTAATACATCGCAAGCCACGAAAGTTTGAAATGATGTTGAAATATTATTGATGTTAGACACTTTACCTTAAAGATTGTTCTTGTCTAATTTTAAATATGTGAGCTTTTTCATTTTAGATTTTAATAAGAAGTAGCAACAACAGTAGTTAGGTATTTTAACAAGCAGTTTACATAATAGTATTTACATTAAAACAATGAAATAAAATAGTACGTGCACAAATGATGATGGTAAGGTCTCGAAATTAGTATACTTAAAGTATAGAAAAATATAATTTATTGGAAACATTATATAAGGTTCTCATTCTATATTCATAAATGTTTGCATATAATGTAGCCATTTTAATATTATCCAAACCAGATTTTTAAATATCTTCATCATTACCTGCTATTCCTGTAAAAACGATCGATTGCTTGGATAATTTGTTCTATCCAGCAGTATTGTTTAAATCTTGTCATAAATGTTCGTAATGAAATATTAAAAACTAGATAGTAAGTGAGAGGACACGCACTCGATGATCTGGCTTAAAGCATATGATTTACCAAAGGAATCATGTAGGAAAGGCTTATATCTCTTTGCTACCAAGACTGTACGGAATCCACAGAAATGTATACCACACGAATAATTGGCAATTAAGTGTATGTTTCTGAGGAAAGGTTTTGGGGAAAACTTGATCATATTTTTGTAGTTATACTAAAAGTAAATTACAAATTCGTATTTTATCGATTAGCATTATCAGAGGCAGAGGCTGGTTGGTTGTTTGGTTGGTTGGTTGAATTTTTACGGCGTACCAGCACAATGAGGCCATTTAGCGCCATACAAAAGGTTGTATCTTTCATTATGTACAAAAGGTAAAAAGGTTCTGTATCGACCAGCTATACGGAAAAACAAATAGCTAAAGATAAAACGATCAAAAATGGTAACGTCGATACAAAAATTTCCCGATTAACGGGAATTGCAAATAATTTATGACAACGAAAACATATGAAAGGTAATTAAAAATCTAGCGACCGTACATATATATCACATAAACATGTTTAAGTTGATAACATAAAAGTTATAACTTATGATATATGTTTACTTCCTGAAGAAAGTCTATAAGATAAGAAATGCTAACTGTATCAAAGAGCTTCCCCATGTCTTGCACATTCTAATATATGTTACGTGTAGGTTGGAGGTCGAAACACTCCAGCATAAATTGCTTAACTGTGGTTCATTGCAAGATAATCACTCTGGTGGATCTTCTCTCTTTAGTATGTAGGGGTGGGTTAATTAAGTATGGCCGATACGAATTGTTGCAATGACTACTTCCTCCCTACGGACGGCTCTGTAGGAAGGAGTCCATTTTCCTAGGGCTGGCTTGATGGAATGCAGTTTGTTATTCACTGCATCATTCCATGATGCCTGCAATTTTTGACGTAAGTAGTCTTTGATAGATAGATAGAGAGAGAGGGGCGGTTAGAGGGACAGACAGACAGATAGACACAGTCGTCTTTATTGATCCATGGTCAGAGAAGAAGAATTCAGGGAAATACATATCAATCTCTTGAGATTAACATAAATAACACTTCGTACTTGTCCTTCTTGCTTTACGAACACCTCATGAACTGGTATAAAATATGTGCTGAATACTATTTCCTGATTCATAGATATTTGTTTACAATGATAATCTAAAGCATGATTAACTCCAAGGATCCTCTTTTCTCAGGTATAACTATGACCTCGTCCAGGCGTTTCTGTGAAGAAAAGATGCCTGATAAATCAACAGTTTGCGCCTGATATTATAAAAACCAAATATTACTTTTCTGTTAGTTTCATATTGTTGCTAATATAACTATATTTAGCAATTATTATCATTCCCAACCCTAGAAGCCAGCATGTACACGGTGGAAATTACAGACTGTCAGAATTTCTGGGCAACAGGCAGTATGCCCAATGTTGTGGTCATACTTCATATATATTTAATTATATTGTTTAGCCATTACAAATGAGAATAACCTATCCAAGTTGTAACATGATAATCATGGTTGAAATTTGATTATAACCAGGGCACTAAATAAAATTTTCATGCATGAGAAGTTTGTTTAGTTTATTCATAATGTCATTGAAATAGTATTACATCAAATAATCATGTACATAAATTCCATTAATATATTTAGCCGAGTATTGATAACCGAGATAAACATATGACATAAGAGATCTGATATTGTTAATAATTTAGTCGAAATATAACATGTCATTCAAGCGAGTAATCAACAAGGAACGATTGACTTTGTTTATTAGTCTCTAGTCTAGGAGATTTTATGTTCTATAAAATTCTGTCCCGGTTTTGTTTGGACTACCATATCCACATTCTAGATTGTAAAGTCATCCCACATTAGAATATTATATACTACCCTTGGTGGGTATAGCTGTGAGACTAGTGTTTCATGATTTTATAACAGGTCGATTAATTATTTAACAATCTCCTCCTAGGAATTCGTGTATGAAAGAAAAATATATTTAAGGAACCAATAAACATTGTCCATGCCTATCAATAATTAGAGTCTGAAACAAACGACACACAGATGTTGACTAATCATTAAAGCATCACTTTAAACTCGTAAAGATCTTTAATCGTCGCAATGGGCGCCTGTCAATATACATGGGTGTGATATAACTTCAAAATTTAATGATGCCTGTTTATTTTATCCCCTCCGGATTCCATTGTATATGGTATTGCCGAAAGTCTTTACCAAATTGTTTTGTTACGTTTACTTTCTGACTAATAGCAAGGACGACGTTCGTCCCATAATATGAAGGTCATGGTAAATGTTGGATGAAAGGTGTTGTACTAACAAATATGCATGCGGTAGTCCAGCTTTGTACCTCTAAATTGGACAACGCTTCAAGTTGAGGCATGATGCCATCAAATTTGTACCATAAAATGGACTCAGATGAGGGTTATAATAACAAACTCTATACTGGGAACAATCAATAATGTCAATGCGGTTTAACCTTCCCAACCATCGATAGTCAATCTAGCAACCATAGTGATAAAATCAATGTCATATATTTTTATTTAGTCAATGGTAATGCATTGTCCACAAAAGATGATTACTTGCCTTTGAGCAAAAATTATACCTGCCTGTCTAACCCGGCAAAACTTTTTCGGATCCCGGTGATCTCACATGGCAATCGAAAGTTTGTTGTGTTAACACATCATGTTGTGACTGTTATTTCTCAGTTATAGCCGCATGCTAAAATTGAAGGTACCGTCGCTCCCTTAATTTCGCATGTATTATATACTTTGCTTCGGATTACAACATAACTATATAGGCCAGACTATAGAAATGATCACCCAAAGAGAATTCTGATCCTACTTTATAATCTCTTTTTATCGTGCCAAAGAAGATCCAATTTCTGGTCATCCATTATAACGCCTTTTATTTCAACCTCATGAGAATTGTTTGATCATTTCTCTTAGCTAGCTAGCTTTCGCTTCAGTAAGCAGATTCAACCCCTGGGTGAGAATGGAAGCGGCATCCATGAGTCAAATACCGCATCGGTTACCTAATTTACTTTTGGGCGCTCTTCTTTATATACGCAGACTGGGAACATGAAAATTAGTCTCACCACATGCAGTTTTATTAGCTATCAGAGTAAAGATTTATAAGTGGATAATTATCTTCACTACACGTTAACAAACCGTAATAGGGTCTTTCTCTCAATACTGAACGCCGATTATAATCGAACAATCGCTAATAAGGTATTTAGCAATTATTATACAAATATTTCACAGAATCGTCATGTTTGTTCCGTGTTAGCCTCTATTAGATAGATATATTGATCTTTCATCTCTTTGGTCTGAATATGAGAAACGATATTATGAAAGCAATAATGATTGGATAGTCATCCTTGAAAAATAAAACGGATTAATCATGTACGTTTCCGTAGAGAGACCATCCCCGTTGTCGCTGTAAAGAGGAATAGGATTAAATGATTGTGTTCTTTATCCGCTTATCCAGTTAACAAATCTCAGTTTAGTAACAAACTCGACCTCTAATACACTCGACTTTTGGGGATGAATGCAGTTTGAGCTGTGATGGTGGTAATCACTAAGCCCAGAATCACAGAACAGGATCAGTTCCTCGTCGTACGCCTTTCCAATATGGGGCCCTGGCAACAGCATCATCCGTATCAGTGCTAAGCTGGATATCACCATCGCATTCCAATCAGTTATATAATCTAACCACATGGGTATAGTGAGAGAACGTTTAGCGTTAAGATGGAAGCCTTAAAGGTAGTGTCATTAGACGATACCGATACCTGGAATATATGTATACAAGTGGCGCACAAGTGTTAGCTACCCACACTGTGCTGTTATATTAGGTTGTCACGGCTGAAATAAAAATATAATAGTTTGAGAGCTAATCCAACAAATTTTAAAAGACGGTTTGAGACTATCATTATAATCTGCACCATAATACTACTGAATGCAGTTTGTCATCATGGAGGATTAAAAAAGGACTATACTTAGATGATCGAAGAAGAGCTAGTCAATCTGCTGCTATAACTCTCTTTGAGGAAACGGATACTCTGTCCATTGTTATGAAGACACAGTTCTGGATGTGTGTGCCAAAATGAGACGGCGTTTGTTAAGCTCGCCTTTACGAGCTGACGCATTGGCACAACTAACAGGTCGTCACTTAAAGTGCCACACCAGTCCAGATAACGTTAATAAAATAGAATATTATTTGAATAGAAAAAAACATCTGGAAGCGTTATAAAAATACGCGATGAAAAAATTCGCCGTAATAACTGAGAAATACACTCAGGTATGTTTTCGAAATTAATGCACATCTGACCGATTTAATCGTTCGGTAATTTCTGGAGGGTGAAGATCGTCTGACATCACATTATGAACACAGCTTAACTTCCGTTTCTGTCAAAACATAAACAAAGAACTTGTTGAGTTCCATATTAGTTTGTTTGAAACGTTTTATCATCATAATCATGCCAAAAGGAGATGGTGGTGGTACAAGCAAGGGCAGCGGGGTTAGGTGTGTTGCATCAAACTGTGGAAATACAAATGCTGATGGGTTTCCCATGCATTCCTTCCGGAAAGACCCAGCACTTCAACGTAGGTGGACAGATTTTGTAAAAATCAAATAAGCAAACTGGAATGGTCTAACTGAGTTTTCTGCCCTCTGCTTCTTTCATTTCACACCAGCATGATTCCCATTTAGGTATAAATTTGAGGTTGAACAAATGGGTGTAGAGCACCAAAGAATGTCAAACTCGATGATGATGCCGTCCCTTTTATGTACTGTGTGAAGGAAACTGAAAATCAAGCAAAAGTAGCTGTAAATGTACCAGAGCCATCAACACCATGGCATCAATTGTGTAGGCTTGAAATGTTGTCACCACCAGAGAAAGTAACTTGTCAAGTGTCAACGCCAAAGAAAATAAGAAGGGGCTATTTAAAAAGAGAAGCATTAAGGGTGAAATTTTAATAACATGTACCATACTATTTAATCTATGATATTCAACAGATCAGCCACCGCATCATTTCCATTTGCACCATGTAGAATGTTCTTTCATAGTTTCAAAAATAAATGCAGTAAATATCTAATAAATCAATAACAGATTTATAAACATTTGATAAATATTATCAAAAATATCATGTTGACTTCAAATTTATTTGACCATATGAATATAAAATTATGTTAGAAGATTTAGAAGGCATACACATATATTTCATTATCAGAAAAATGTGTGAATCGGGTTACGTATAGATATTGACAAGCATGAAGAGGTTTATTCTCATTGCCAGTTAATAAAAATCTAGACAAAACAAAATTAGAAATTTGACAATATTATAATATTTTAGGTAACATAGCAATATTCTTACAGTATGTGCCTATTAGCTGAATTCACTTGCACAATCATGCAGACAAATACCAAAGTAACTGATACAAATACTGCCCTCTTTCATTTACTGTAGTGTAAAGATAAACCACTGCTACCGTCTTAGGATGCAAGTTATGAATTGCTTATTGAAGGAAGTGGAAGATAATAATGGACATAAAAATACATTATGAGTATGTCAAATTGAAGAAAATCATGCTGTTCAAGTTTCAAACCCGCTCTATTTTCATGCAGGATAATATAAAACCAAGCTTTGATGAATATATTTTATAACTTGTAGGATCCAAAGTATTTGAAAAGCTTTGTGAGATTGTGACCAGCAGACAAATGAGAAAAGATGTACATATGCTGTCATCTGGACAACAAACTTCAGCACTGGAAAGATATCACTCCGTGATCAATCATTTTGCACCAAAGATGATTAGTTTCTCCTATTATGGAATGCTTTCATGGTAAATTTTAAATCATTGCACAAAACAAACACTGATTCAGGTTTCTCAGTGTTTTATTTATAGTCCAGTATACTCATCTTCAAATTAAATCATAGATATCAGGATCTGATCTTCTGATATGCTTCAATTTTAAATTGTATAACAGTATTTTGTGCTTTGGAATGTTTGCAAATAAAGTATCTATACAAATATATTAACTGACGTTTGATAGAATTAATATATTTTGCATCTTTATTTACTTTGAAATAGGCTTTGGCTAGCTGCATTGCATTTAAATGAAAACAGCCAAAGAGACTCAGCATGCACTAAGGATGGGAGAGCCAGATATAAAATAGTGTATCCAAAGTACAAGAAAGGAGAATACACTGTCAGGAAAACCTTTGTTGACTCAACATATGGTAAGGATATACAATAGTAATTAATGAATAGAAAGGAATACATCACTTAGTGATATAAATACTGTTTTACCAACTGTAAGTAAATGTATCTATATTATTATTATTACATTCAAACACTAAAGGCAAAACATTTTTTTAAAGTTGACACTATTTTAATTAAAGATAATGATTTTGCCTGTGGTAAAATTATAAAAGTATGCAAACAATTTGAGAGACATATTTTTTAATTCATGTATTAACTTCAACAAAAGGTTTCAGTTTTAATGCATATTAAATTTACTTTAATTTGCAGAGTATGTTGAATGTCTGATGAAAAGAGCATTCAGAATTGGGCAGGTGTCTCACATGAATGATGAAGGAGTAAAACTTCTCGTAGATGTACCACCACCATTATGTAGGCTGTATCAGAGGCCTGACAAGGATATTGCAACTCAAAATCTTATTAGCAGGTTTAATCGCTGACAACCTCATGAAAGCCAGTGTAGTTCAGGTTTTGATCAGGAAAGGCAGTGCGGATTCTCTGAACAACACATGATGGAATGATGACTCACTTCTTTGCTCAAGAAGTGCCAGCACCACTGAGCAAATTGTCTTTATGATGTATACCGATGTCTTCTGTAATAATAATTTGAAAATTAGATGAATTAAAATATTCTTTATGCATCTGATCAAATTAGGAAATCAAAAGTTTAGTGGATAATGCTAGTAGTGGCTCAGTGTGATTTATCGTTATTTTGTATGAAATCAATAAAGTTAAATTATTACTAATATAATCTACACACACACACACACACACATATATATATATATATATATATATATATATATATATATATATATATATATATATATATATATATATATATATATATAAATATATATATATATATAAAAAGTATATATATATATATATATATATATATATATATAAATATATATATATATATATATATATATATATATATATATATATATATATATATATATATATATTTATATAAAACCATTTTATTTTCAAACATGGCAAATGAAATAAAACAATATTTGTATGTGTATATGTGTTGTTTTTTGGCATGATTTGTCAGTATCACTGTGGTATAAATGTTAGACAGTGTAGACTGTATTAATAAACTCAATACTAGGCTGTGATGCTTAGATTATGAAAACAAAATTTATGACAACAAAACTACATGAAAAATTACTCAGACATTTTACTTACTCATTTTCTTGTTCTGGACGTTCTCCAAATTGTTGTCTATACTGAATCACAGCTTTCATGTTGAGTTTCTGAAGACTTTTCCATGATTTGACGATACCAACTCGGTCTTTGTTTACAAAAAGTGTTTATAATGTGACGTCACGCTTTGTTTACACTAAATACCGAACGTGGAAGGCGGTTGCATTCGGTTATTTCGGTAGACAGGTGCAAACGGGATATTTTTTAGGTTCCCACGCAGTTATTATTGGAAATTTTCCAATATGATATTTTGCATTCGTATTTTTAATATATATTCTCATTTATTAGGAAATGAACTGAATAAATGTAGATACACTGTTGTGGCACTTTAAGAGAAGAACGCCGTTGCTAATGACGTCCGGGAGCAGACCTAATGGATGTCATTTATTTACTGTAAGGATGAAGATTCAGTTTGACACGCTCGTAAGGCAGAAAAAGGCCCAGAAGTTTTAAAACGTGATTGATGTGTTCAAAGTGTGCCAAAAGCAGACTATAACGAGTTACATTCCCTGATAACGCAACGGGAATGATGAATGGTTGATAATTAGGTGGTAAAACGCATTCAATCTGCCAAGCAAGACTTGAGGAAAATATGACCGCCTTGATGTGTGTGTCTCTACTCTGTGGCAATAAGTGACTCAAAAGGCTTAAAGGGCATTAGTCAGAAAAGTATATTAGTTCAACTGGATATGGGGTGGCGTAGTTGCGTCTCGTCAAACCGGTTATAGACGTCCATGTTTACGTTAGGATATGCAACAGTTCCAGTCAGAAATGTGACACCTTGGTTAGTATAGCGCATACTACCCTCTGTTAGATTATTATCCACCTTTCTCAGTTTGCACCGTGGGAATTGGTATAGCTCCACAAACTGGCACCGACCTATGGAGAAGGTTATAAACTTTTCCATGCTTTTGAAAAGGATTTGATGTCTGTCGTTGATGCTTTTTCCAGAGCTGCCATCAGCTATTGGTAGTCATAGTTTCGCAGCTTGTGAAATATGGAGATTACCTTAGTTTGGCATTGCTAAGAAGCAATTTGAACCTGCATATGTTTTGACCGGTGATGAGAAAGCGATCTCTCACTTATATACGTTCGGAATATATGACACTTAGTACGTCTTGGTGTTGGAAGGATTTATGACCAGAGAGCGATATTTGGCTGATACCTCTCGGATATTGACACAAACTGACTTAAAATGATTTACTTGCTTCAATTATGCATACTGAGCTGAGTACTTCCCACAATATAGTATACTGTTGGTTACCTAGCCATGTAGAAATTAAAGGTAATGATAAAGCAGACCGTGCTGCCAAAATGGCCCTATTACTAGAACCAACTGATTTTAAAGCACCATATAATGATTTTAAAAGTTGTATCAAAGACTGTTTACGACAGAAATGGCAGGCATCATAGAATGATGCCGTGAATAACAAACTTCGTGCCATCAAGCCAACTTTAGGAGAATGGACCCCTTCCTACATATCCGTCCGTAGAGAGGAGGTAGTCATTGCAAGAATCGTAAGTTATAGCTTTTATTTTATCAACTTGTCCAGTTTTGTGTTATATATGTGCAGTCGATTGATTTTAATTACCAATCATATGTTTTCGTTATCATATATTTTCACTCACCGTTGATCGGGAAACTTTTAATTATTTACAATCGTCACAATTTTTATAGCTTTACCTTTATTTGTATGTTTAGCGCTAAATAGCCCCATAGTGCTATCAATCAATCAATTATGCAGTAAACAAGTTCAGATTAAATTATATAATCTCAAGTCGACTGTGGTAAAAATTCATTATCCAAAGTTTACAGTAGAACACGAACTCATGTAAGCAATATGACCGTGATAGTGGTTTATTAGTTCACACCATACGAGAACCTCGTGTACTACATGTGAACTGCAAAAGTGCAAAGAGGCCATAGACATTGTAGAACTTGAAAAGCAACACGTACAATTACTATCGACAGGAGAAAAAAACATGAACGTTTAGAACTGCAATACTAAGCCGCATTCATCCCTGGAGAGTTGAGGTCAGATTCAGACTGTTAATGGTGGACTGTGCTAGCCAGGGAATTCTACTACACGTGTGGACAAACTCATAACGGAGTAAGAATCTCTAGCTATTTTACCTACTAAATGCCACAATTTTCGACGTTATACACATCCTAAACGAGAAGATTGGAAACAAGGGTGTTATATTTAATCTTAGTTTAAATGTTCTTATCATGAATGAATAAGTTACCTCTTTGCTTGTATACTCAGGTTCTGAGAGAGCAGAAGTGGTGCTGTCGGTTGATGAACCAAAGAACCTAATTGCTAAGGACTTAGCTAAGAATGAGAAACGATAGGAAATGTTTATGAATAACGTCTCAGGCAGGCGGTTTTTAAAGTGTGAAGATGTAAAGATATATGCATTTTGCAGTAACACCCCCTCCCCCACACTTTCGAATCATGTGCATATACTAATACAAATGTGATCCGCAAAAGAGACATTATAATCGAGGAAACCAATGCCTCAAATGGTCGTAAAATACGCCCCTCACCGTGTCAATGACAATGCCCACAGAGTTAGAAAGTATGGTAGGTATCAGGGAATGATACGCTCAAGATTCTCATGAAGGTGTGAAGTGCCAATAATTCTGAGATCCCTAAACCTACTATCGCTGCCAACATCTTTGAATCAGGATCAATTTCTTGATCCTATGCATGTCCTAAAAATACTGGAAAATACTTTTATTGACTTTTATCTAAATACTTTAAAAAGGAAGCAATACAACGTGTCTTTGAATAACTTTTATCCGGATGGTGCATATTAGTAGCAAGCACACATATCGAAGACATATTTAATGCGATGTATCTACGCCATCTACCGATTAGCCTATCTTGAGAAACATGTCAAAGGCTACTGTAGTATAGGCATATGCCACATAATGAAGAATGGATGGTTGGAATACTACTTATGGAGATCAAAGTGACAACACACAAATATTAGGGTGATTTAGGAAAAAGAAAACAAATAACTGCAGTTAAACTGTTGTTAAATATTATTTTTAAAGTTCTTAAGAGCATATTATGTTTACTGATAAATTTTCACTGCTTTATTATTCACTGAGTATATACACCTCCAATGGCTTCTTCATTGCAAAGGTACGCCCTTCAACGATGTCACATCTGTGTAGTGCATTATAGGGTACTTCTTATGAATGGTCTCAGGTGTCCCAATGTTATAAGGACGTGCTCGGTTGGAACGCCTCTGTGGCAGGATTATCTGGCTAGTACACCTCCATTTAGCAGTCTCTCAACCTGGCCTTAACTAGGCGGTTTATAAAGCTCGGTACCCTATGTCCCGACCTTCTTACTACGTCCCGAGTTTGTCCTGGCTAGAACAGTCCCCCGATGTAAGTCTGAATCTTTAAGATATTGTGTTTATTTATTACAACACTTCCAGAATAGTATCAATTGTCAAATGCTAAGTACAAAAATACAGAGTACATAATATGTGACACAATATACAATTACTGCAAATGATAAAATAAAAAATTCTTATGCCATGTTCATGCGTTAAACAAAAGTACAAACTTTTTATATCCTGTTTATACTTTATGCAAAAATACAAACTTATCATGCCCTGTTCATGCTTTATACAAAAGTACAAAAATTTTATATCCTGTTTATACTTTATCTTTGAGAAAGTTTGATAGTTTGATACGAATAAGGGAAGTCGGCATTTCAGACCCAGATCGTGCAGGACTTTTAGTATTCCGTACTTCCACGTTGTATCATAGGCCTTTTCCAAGTCAAAGAAAACCTCTACTAAATGTTCTTTCTTGATAAAAGTGTCGCGAATAAATGTTTCGAGTCTAACCAGATGGTCATTGGTACTACGTCCATAACGAAAGCCACTTTGGAAAGGAGATATAAAATTGTTGATTCCAAACACCATACTAGCCGAGAGTTGATCATTCGTTCCATTTTTTTGCACACGCAGCTAGTTATTGATATTAGTCTATAGTTGCTACGATCTGCGTTATCATTGCCTGGTTTGGGGATTGGTATTACTGTTGCTTCTTTCCATATTTTTGGTGCATTAACAGTAATCCATATATCATTAAAGATTTCCAGTAGGACTGTTAGAGATGGTTCTTTAAGGTGTTTCAAAAACTGGTAATGTATATCGTCAGGCCCAGCGGATGTATCATGATCCTTATTCGAAGATTCCATAAGCTCCGATAATGAAAATGGTTGGTTATAACTTTCCGATTTGTTCGATGTTAATTTCAACCGTGTTGTTTCCTTTGTGGTTTTTAATCTTTGCAAAGCTTCTGAATAGTTAGACGATGAGGAATTCTTGCAGAAACAATCAGCAAGCACAGTTGCTATTTCATGTTTGGTATTAAACTTGTTGTTATATACCTTCAGATGTTGGACTGAATTGTATTTTCCCTTTCCATTTAGTTTGCGGATCGTATCCCAAACCTTCTTTATTGAGGAACGAGAGTAAAGTTTAAACATATTTTTCCGTGATGCTCGTTTACTTTCTTTAAATGTGCGGCGAGCTTTGGCCCGAATAATATGGTAATGTGTTAAATTTTCGGGTGTTGGACGATTATTAAATTTTTTTAGTGCCTCGGCGTTGTCTAATAGCTTCGATACATTCTTTAGTGAACCAGAGATTTTGGATTCTTTTGCAATTTGGCGAGGACTTAGGGATGGAGTCTTCTGCAATTTCAAGTAAGATGGATGCAAATTGTCGGATAGGATTATTGTAGTTTAGGACTATGTACATGTTTATCCTAGTTGTACAAAGTCTTTCAAATTTGGCCCAATCGGCCTTCTTTAAATTCCATTGTCATCTATTTGTGGGTGAATATTTTCAAGGGATATTGGAAAGTGATCACTGCCGTGAAGATCTTCAGTGACCTTCCAATTATAATCTAAAAGCAGCAATGGTGAACAAATTGTCAAATCGATGCACGTGTATGTACCCGTACCTGGGTGTAAGTATGCTGGTGATTTGGCGTTATAAAGACACAAGTCATGTCTAATAATGAAATCTTCAACCTTTTTGCCCTTGTCGCTTATATGGTTGGATCCCCATAAAATGTTATGGGTATTAAAATCACCAAGTAGAATAAATGGTGTGGGCAGTTTTTTGAGTAGGTTGTCTAAATCATTTGGTACTAAGTTGTTGTTTGATGATTTATAAATAGAACATAATCTAACTACTCCATGAAGTGTGACGCTTACAGCTATTGCTTGTAAATTTGTATTTAAGGGAATAGCGCAAAGTATAGCCCTGTTGTTTACAATAATTGAGACTCCTCCCGAGGCCCTGTCACAAGTTTTGGAGTTTGTGTTATAACAGGAGTAGTTTTTGAATGTGGTTTTATCTGTGTCTTTTAAAAATGTTTCCTGCAGCCATAGTACTGCAGGATCATGTTCGTGTAAAAGCAGAAGAATGTCATTGTAATTGTTTTTAAATTCTCTACAATTCCATTGTATAATGATGGTCTTCATTATGTATCTTATTTAAATCTTTATTAATATAACTACGTTAGACTTGTCGCGAATACGTTTGGATTTATTTATCTGGAGGAAGAACGGGATTAAATTTTCTGTTTGTAGATTTGGAGCTACTCTGAAGACATAGGGCAGTTTCTTCTGCATCCATGTCCTCAAGGTCTCCAAACCTGTTGTGCAGTTTTATGGGATCATCGGATCCCTTTTGCTACCTGTTTTTTTGAGACTTTTTTATTTTTGGTGATTTTGGTGGTGAAGTGTTATTGAAAATTGTTTGAGTCGATGTTGAGTTTTTCTGAGGTTGATAGTGTGGGACATTGTAGCAAGTAATGGATTCAGTTGGGTTTGTTTGTGTTTCAGCATCCTTCGTTGCTTTCGGATTGCTTGTCACTACAGATGAGAAGGCTAGGCCCGGGAGGGAAGTTTTAGCTTGTACAAGCTTTTTCGCCTATGGTAAGGGAATGTTGGAGGTGTACTTAACTCTTTGTATTTCCTTTTCCTGTTTCCATGTGTCGCAATCCTTTGAATTAGCATGATGCGCCTTTCCACAGTTCACGCAATGCGGAGTAGCTCTACAATCGGGTTCCCGATGATTATTTTCTCCGCATCGGTCGCATACTGTGTTTTTTGAGCATCGATATTCGTGATGGCCGTATTTTTGACATTTGAAACATCGAATGGGATTTGGTATATATATCTCAACCTTGACCTGTAAAAAGCCAACTTTGACAACTTTAGGTACTGTTGGTTTGTTGAAAGTGAGAATAATGGTGTTCGTGTCCTGCAGATTATTGTTGCGTTTTATACGAATTCTACGGACTGCAGTGACACCTCCTGTTCTCATCCCTTCAATGATTTCGTTGTCGCTTATTCCTGTCAAATCGCGGCAAAGAATGACGCCTTTTGATGTATTGAGTGGTGTGTGAGCGAAACAAACTACTGGTATCTCATGAAAAGTCTTGATTTTCTGGATATTATCAGCATGTGCCTTGCGTTCCACTCAACAAGTAAACCACCTGATTTCAACTTTTTAATTCTTTTTGCTTTTCCGACTAATCCAAGTATAGATTTTTTTCAACTATAAATGGAGATAGTTAGGAAACCGGTTTGGAGTCATCTTTAGACTGGATGACCATGAAACGAGGAAAAGATTCTACGCTACATGGGTCATCGTCAGAGTCAAAAATAGTTTTTGTTCTCTTCAGTTGGGATTTTTTTTCATTGTTTTGGTTTTTGTTATTTGGTCACTCGTGCTCCACACCCGTCACGGAATCCAACCAGGGGATTCTTTTCAAGTGTCAGGAATACACACATGATGTACTCAGTAGGTTAAATTACCTCCCGATTGACCCGTTAAGCCTTCGCCTTCTAGGAAGTCTTGTGAGATATGTAGAAATGACCATAAAGGGGTAGACAGTAGGGGTAACGGTGGTATTAAGAGAGATACATAATGAAAGAACGAAAAAGAATATTGCGAGTAACGTAAGACCTCCTAGGCCTCGGCGTGACCAGCCGATTTGTCGAGACCGGGTCCATCCCGAGTACCCGTCTGGAATAAGTAGGAGCCAAAGTAGTGTGTTGCATTGGAAAGCCTCTGCTCAACTACCAGGATTCTTTCCTCCCCCGACACTGGTCGCAACCCACGGCAAAGAAGTTGCCTCCTCTTAGTCGCCTCTTACGACACGTAGAGAGGCACGTCCGACCAATTATACAACCCCGGACCCGCAGGGGGAGGTAAAATTATTGAATATTATATTAATGTCCTGTGCTGCTTCAAAATAGTATCGTTGTTTGGATTTAAAACTTGATCATCAGGCAAAGATATTGAACAGCCAGGCATTATTTCACATATTGTAAGCATACGTGTATGCTTTTTTCCAACTTACTAAGTCTGGTACATTTTTTCTGTTCAATACTGACATATTATTCCACAGAATACTGCTCAATATGAGTTGTCTTTGTAGATGATTTGCATCTTTAAATATTTGTTCAAATTCTCCCCACAAATTTAAAAAGTACATTTAATTTGATTAACCTTGATTATTACGTGAGTTTAAAGTTGCAGAGAATGATAATGATTCTGACATGAATCAGCTAGGTAGGAATCAGGAGCTTGGGTGACATTTAAGTGTATAATGTTAGAACGAAGTGCATTGTGATTCTATCTCAGACCTGTTTTTTTTTTTTTTCAAATGCATATAATTTAAAATTTAGACATCATATTTTTACACATAAATATAAGATGTCAATTTTTCGATGCCGATTTCAAACATAACCTCAAATGTAAGATTTTGGATCTCTTTAATTTGGATGGTGTTTTTCGAATTTTGAATTTCAGATGTTTTTTAGTTTGATCACAAACTTTAGATCTATTTTCTCTATTATTTCCTCTGATAATTTACCGATCGGTTGATATTTATATGCGTTTCGTTGATGGTTCCGGAAAATGTGTTTAACAAATTTGGGTTAAGGTGGAGGGTTATTTGTAAACGTATTTTCATGAATGTTGTGTTTACATATGGAGTTAATGATTTGCAAAATCGGAAATGGACGGCTGTGACTACTATAACTGGCAGATCTCTTTGAAAATGGGTTATGTTCTTTAAATAAGTTTCTGTATAGGACTAATATTTCTGTGTTTTCCACTAAAGTTCCGTAGTGCAGGTTGCAAATAATGACGTAGCACTGAAACTTCATCGACATAAAAAATGCCACCTTCGAGCTACCCATTCTTGCAGTCGGACTGACGTCATCGAGTCACGTACTCAACATAACAACTCGTCCGCCATACTTGTTTGGGGGACACGCTTGTGAACATCGGAAATTCGAAGAATTCGACTATTATTATTATTCAAGTGATCCTTAAATTTAATTGAAATGTCTTACCAATATCAAGACAATTTGCACTTGAAAGCACAACAGAGGTACTCTGCAAAACTGAAGTTGATTGCAATGAATATTTGTCCGTATAATGTGCCTGCAGATACATGGATCAATGACCCGAAACAATGGCCAGCTATTGAATACAACGTTGTTTATTACTACCTGATCAAACATCCACGTAAGTATTTATTATATTTAACGGGCGCATTAATGAGTTTAGATGAATGTAATAGATAATAGTCTTAAATGTTACAAATACTGGTAAATTACAATAAATTTATACTCGTAATTCCCATGTTAACAACGCTTGTAATGTAAACAATTGTAGAATGAAAAAAAGGTATTATCCATGTTTTTTATACTTTCTGTTATTAGATTCAACTTGTTACATAATGATTAAAATTTAAAACAAGTAATCATTTTTCTTTACAGGTGTTTATTCTACAGAGACAATGGAGAACTATAGGTCTCTAGAGGCACACATTTTTTGTGTCCGGCTGGAATCAAACTGTTTTCCACATGAAGACTGACAGTGGACATTATGTTTTGAAAGCGGATGTGAACCCCTCCTGGAAAGTCACTCAAGAACCACACCACCCATGGGTTGCATTAAAACAATCAGGACCTGTTATAGCAGCGCACTGTAACTGTATGGCTGGGCAAGTACATGCAACTATGATATTATAAATTTAGACAATAAGCATATTGCTACCTACACCTTAAGGCAAATAAACCATATATTTTCATTGTATACTGGAAAACATTGGAAAATCACAGAAACCGTTAAATTTACAAACAAATAAATTTAAAGAAAGAATCTAAATTTGTATCCTTAAACATATGCATATTTTAAGACCTTAATTGCAGCAGATTACATATCCTATCATACTTTTGACAAAAATTTGAATCCTTTATTATAGGTTGGGAGAAACTTGTTCTTACATCGGTGCATTATTGTTTAAAATCGAAGCTGCAGTATGACTGGGTTATACATCAAGCACCTGTACTGACTGTCCATGTGAGTGGAATGCGTGTTTTGTGAAAAATGTTAAACCAAAAACAATAGCTGAGATAAAATTTTATAAGACTGAAGCAAAAGAAGCCCAAAAAATCTAGGAAAAAGATGAGAAAGATGCCAGAACCAGCCACAGATGAAGAGCAGAAACAGTTTCTGCAATCACTGGCCAGTTTGAATGAAACGTGTGTAGGTTTAGTTGCATTTAAAGAGTACAGTGATCGGTTTGTTGCTCTTGGACCTGAGTCAACTTGCAGTAAGTTGCCACCATCCTTCCGAAGCTTCTACTCAGCAAATAATGAGAAAATTGAAGTTATGGAATTGAACAAGATGTGTGAATCAATTTATGAAAAGCTACACATTAGTGATTCTCAAGTGGCTTATGCTGAGTAAGTAACCAGAAACCAGTCATCATCTTTAATTTGGCATGAGCAGAGAGTTGGCCGTATTACGGCATCAGTAGCCGGTGATTGTTTAAGGACCAGCTTGTCAAATCCATCGCCATCATTAATTAAAAACATTTGCGAGACTTACAAAGGTCCAAAATTAGTTCCTGCTATAACTTGGGGAACGCAACATGAAAGTGTTGCTTTTAAAATGTACACCAACATTTATACACAATCAGGACCAACTCCAGATAACGTTCCATGTGGTAATGTTTATATAAAAATTCCAACTGAGCATTTGGAAGGTAAGGTCCAGAAATCAGGATTTTTTATTTGTAAAGACAGTCCATTTTTGGGAGCCTCTCCAGATGATCAGGTTTAATGCAAGTGTTGTGGAGCTGGTGTACTAGAAATTAAATGTCCCTACAAGTATCAGGAAACACCACTTGTTGATGCCTTAAGTGACACTGGACTTTATCTAGACAGGAATTATCAACTCAAGAAGACACACAAGTACTTTGCGCAAGTATAGTTGCAAATGCATGTGTGTAATGCAGGCTTTGCAGATTTAATAGTGTGGACACCCGCTGACTGCATTATTGTAAGAGTGCATCGGGACAATGACTTTATAAATGATATGTTACAAACTTTGCAGTTGTTTTGGAAAAAAAACATATCCTTCTTGAGCTGGTCACAAGGCGATTGGAGCTTAATGTTCAAGATGAATGTAGTACTAAAGCTGACACAGAGAACGTGTCTTCTAACAGTACCAAATCATATTGTGTATGTAAAACAAAATCCAAGTTAGTTAACATGGTTGTTTGTGATCATTGTGGCGAATATTTTCATATGAAATGCATAGGACTAAAGTGTCTGCCAACATCAAAAACCTGGTATAGTAAAGAATGCAGAAAACTGGCAAATAAATGAAACACAGCATTTTGCTATGGAGGTAGTTAAATAACAATGATCACAACTATACTGCATGTAAATGTTAACTATGTACAGCTCAAATGTTTTCAACAATTTCTCTCCAACAAATAGCAAAAAAAACATGCGGCATTTCTTTTCATTTTGTCATTTTATTTCAGTGGTTCAACATGATCAATATATTGAGACAATAAAACAGCTTGAACACTGTAATTTACATATATGATAAAAATGATAATAACATTCATTCAGATACATTTCCATAATATTTGTGATACATTTCCATAATATTTGTCTGATAATAATTTGTTCATAATATACATGTAAAAACAATTATTTGTCACTGATTATGTTTAAACTTCTGTTATAATGTACTTGTTATATCATTATATAATTATACAATTGAGAACATTTATCCAAATAAATATTTGAAGCATGTATTTTATGTGTTCCACTTTACTCTTTAAACACAATCCCAGTCCCCAAATTAGACAGGGCAGCACAGTCCTTTAATATTTTGTCGCAACTCGATAATGTTGATTCAATACTTTCATCTGTAATACGTTTGACACATCTAATTGGTAAAGTCCCTTTCAATATAGTAAATCTATTTTTAATTAATCAAATCACTCGTTCTATATGAATACGAACAGATGAAATTTTTCTAGAACTTTCAACATCTCTTGCTGATAACTGTTTTTTACCTTTAGTAAAAGATGGCATGAACAATTCTGCACTACAAGCTGTAGCAAAATCATATTTAAGTGTAAATCCTCTATCACCAAGTATCTGGTCTCCTGGCATGTGATATTTTGGATCAATAAAGCCTGACTCCCAAACTATTTTAATGTCAGAAACTCTGCCTCCCCATGCATTAGATATAAAATTTATAGACCCAAGAGGTGTGCAAGAAATGAACACTTTGACTGTGCAGTGTTTCTTGTAGGAACTATAGCATTGTGCTCTTGCCAATAATTTGTTTGGTGCTTCAATGAATATTTCGAAGCAATCTATTATTGAGGTCAGACGAAGAAATTTGCATTTGAACACTGGCGGTATTGTGTTGAATATTGACTCTCTATCAGTCCACTTGACCATGAATCCAATTTTGGCATGCATGAGATCAACCCATTTCCAGAAGTAGTCGATTGTCATTGATTTAGGAGTTCCTTTTACATGTGCTAGTAACTCGAAAGACACATTGCGACCTAGATTAGCAAGTGTTAAAAACAATTCCTCCTTTAGTGGCAGACTGGCTTTGTTGGATCCTTTACTGGTAATACAAGTACTTAAAAAGGTAAATAGCTTTAAATACATCCCAGCTTATGCCAGTCATCATTTGGCATGCATCATTGTTTCCTTCAACAGAATCTGATGAAAGAGAAGTGGCACTAATCACTTGCTCCATACCTGATATTTTCTTTTGGGCGTCATCTCTTTCTTTTCTAAGATTTTCTATCTCCATATACAACATCTCTCTCTCAGATTCTTCCAGTGGTTGTTTCATTGGCATCATATGTGGTGCAGTTGAAATGGTCTCAATTTCAGGTGCCCTTGTTTCCATGAGTTGAGATTCCTCTTCTAAACTGTCATTGTTATCTGACAAACAGCAAATTGATGACTCCAATGTTGAGTTGCCATCAACTAACTTCAATTGTTTCCTTGCCTGACATAGTTCAGCAAATTTCACTGTTAAAAGAGACATATATATTATTCATGGGAACAGTATAAAATTTTACAAATCTCAATATTTATTGAACAAATTGTTCATCATGAATAATTTAAAGTTAATAAATTTACAAAATTGCACCAATGTTTTGTGAATTGGTGTGTACATTATATACATAAATCTATATAAATCAGGTTAATAGAAAATCTTAAATCAGCTGTACAAAGTTACAGTACAAATAAACACACACCCAGATATATATATATATATATATATATATATATATATATATATATATATATATATATATATATATATATATATATAATAGACATCAATGTATTTACTAGTTTATAATAAATTACGCTCCTATCAATATGGCCCAACTCTGTTACGTAATCATGCAACAATCCTCTTTGTTTCCTTATATATATAGACTAAATATATTACAGCGGAATATCCTTTCAGAAATGAGCTTGTTTTTTTTTTTTACTAAAATTTAATTTGCTTTATTCCGGTTAGCTTCACTTACATATAAAATTGAGTTACATATTTTACTTATGACTGATAAAAAACTAATCACCATATACCAAAAATACGCATACATGCAAAACTAAATTAAACTTTCAGAGATTCTTTAAGTAAATGTTTAGTACGAAAATACTCAGACGAAGTATAATTAGAGAAACATACATGAGATATCACCTTTCAGGTATAGCTGCCCTAGGGAGAAGGTCATATAAGCGTGTGGAATAGACCATTTTATGGAGACTTTCGCGAACTTCGTAATTTGCTCGGCATTTTGATCAGATGGCGGGTGGTCTATATAAATCTGGTTAATAGAAAATCTTAAATCAGCTGTACAAAGTCACAGTACAAATAAACACACACCCAGATATATATATATATATATATATATATATATATATATATATATATATATATATATATATATATATATATATATATATATATATATATATATATATAATAGACATCAATGTATTTACTAGTTGTACAAAGTCGGTCAAAGTCGGTCGATGACCGCAATATTCAATCGATAGCTGGTGGTCAAAACATGACTGACGTATCAGCATTAGCATCAACTTCATCTTCGTTTATAGAGTTGAAAAATGACTATTCAAATGCGATGATGCCACAGATAGAGACGAAATTTAATATTGGAATCATCCTGTCTTATTTTCTGGAAACAAGAACGGATATTAAAGCCATACGAGAGAGTTGCTATGAGCTGTTTGCATCTCGACATATACATATGAGATGTTAAAATTTAATCCTTTCCAATATAAGGAATTTATCGTATTAATACGCAGTATAACAATCCTGGAATACTTTTTGACGGTAGAGCTGCCGAAATCCCTTCACCGTCAGCACTAGAATGCAGCAACCACATTCTCGCATTCTTGAATTGAGACATTCGTTTTCCGGTGAATTTAAGTTCCGATTTTCCTGCTCGAATGAGCCATTGTTTGCACCACAAATTATCTCTCCATGGCAGATGATGGAATCAAATGCCACACCCTTGATTGGAATGAGTTTTGCAACCTCTGACGTTACAAGTAGCGGGCATTTCTTAATTTGTTTTAATCTGTTACTTCTAAACAACAATGTGCGCCATTTTGTTATGTACACGTGCCCACCAGCGTTTGATTAGCTGGAGTATAAAGTGACTCGGGAGGTTTTTCGGATAATTACGGAGCAATTCGATTAAATCCGGTATGAAATGGGCTATGGCACTTATTTTCCCCTACGAAGCTGTTCTGTTATTAGCTATTTGTGCTAGCCTTCCAATCTATCTGTTTAAGTCGTGTTTACATGTTCGTATTTTACGACTGCTTATATCCCTTAGAAAGGTTAGAGGTCCTTCTACGATGGCAGAGCTTTCTGTGCCACAGTGCTTGGATATTATGCCCCAGTGTTTGGGTATTTGTATCGGGACGCTTGACCCTTTTGACCCTTGACACATTTTACTATTCATTGCTGGAATAGGTCGGATTACCGCCCAGCCAGCCTCAGGGAAAGGTAACACTTCGAAATCCGCCTCCGAGAGCAGTGTGGTGGATAGTCCATTTCTTCGAAATGGGTTACGTTGTCCGGATTAGGATTATGGGACCCACTGGCAGAGCCGCCAGCTAATCCTTTGATTTGAGGGTGGGGGCACCTCCCTCGTCGAAGGAGGTGACGTTTTCCGGACTGGGCTTATGGGACCCACTGACAGAGCCGTCAGGTAATCCCTTAATTTGAGATGTGGCACCTCCCTTGTCGAAGGAGGTGACGTTGTCCGGATAGGGCTTATGTGACCCACTGGCAGTGCCGCCAACTAATCCCTTTAATTGCTTGGGGGTTCTTCTTTCGTCGAAAGAAGTTTCGTTGTACGAGTGGTTGTTTTATTGGTCAGAGGGTGGGGCTGCCCTTCTGTTCCATTGAATTGAGGGGTGGCATTTGAAGTTATATCTTTTCATTTGTAATGGCATTTTTGAAATATCTTTTCATTTTTTCATTTTTGGCGTATTTGTTTGTTTGATAGGGTTTTTGACCCCATCATTTCATGATGATAGGAATATGTTTTCCCTATCTTTTTTATATGGTTTGTTTTGTTGAGGAGGAGGAGGAGGTCTTGTAATGTCTTGTTGTTGTCATCTGTGGATATATGGTTGATGTCCTCTCTTTGTTGCTTTAGGCTGTTAGAAGATACACCTTTTTGCAAGTTTGTGAAGTCTAGGAATTTATATGGTAATTTTGTCCCGTTTCCTATGTGTGCTGGGATTTCCTATCATGACAAACATGTGTTTGCCACATACGTGTCGATATTCTGTGGCTGAATTTTTGTTTATATATATATATATATATATATATATATATATATATATATATATATATATATATATATATATATATATATATATATATATATATATATATGTATATATATATATATATATATATGTATATATATATATATATATATATATATATATATATATATATATATATATATATATATATATATATATATATATATATATATATATATATACATATTGCAAATTTGGTATTTTTGGTACTTGATGTACTAAAAGGTTCAAAAAGTGCGTCAAATTGCCTGTTCTTTGTAACCTTTTGATTTTAGTGGCCTTAGGTAAGTATTAATTATTTGAGTTTGTAAACATTCCAATCTGTTCTTTTCAGGGCCATACAGTGGTTGCCGTTCTAAAGTGAGCTTTCGTGGGGCCAGAAGAAAGCCCAATGTGTTTTTAATATTGGGGTGAGCAATGGCTATCAACCTTCTGTTGGTATGCTTGTCCGGAAGGGTATGAGTCTTGTTGTGGTAGGTAGAACGTCCTACCCCCTTGCTTTGAATCTGCTGTTTGCTTTTGTTTATTGCACCTATATGGTATTGCTGCTTGTTGTTGGTATTTCTGCTCCGGTGGGTTGATGTGTCTCTTTTTGTGGTCCATTTAGTTTTGCACAGTGTAGTCATCCGTTTTGTCGTCGTGATATTCATTTGGTATTTTTTTGTCTCATTTTAGTTTGTTATTTTCCATGCTATAATTTGTGTTTGGATTGGAGATGTTAGGAGAAGTTTTAGATGAGCGAGAATATAGGGTTATATTTCTTTAGTAGTGATTCCTGCTGAATAATCAGGGGTCTTCACCCATATCAGGAATATTTGTTGTTTGTGGCATGTGTTGATGGACATATTTGTCATTGGTATGGCTATTGGCAGGGTGGTTTTGTGTTAGTGAGTAAAAATGGGTCATGCGTGATTAGTGATTAGTGATTAGGCAATTAGTGATGTGATTTGATAGATGTTATTAATTTTGCCAATCCCTGCCAAGTAGTCTATGAAATTTTTGCTTGTGTAGTCCATGTTCGGATTTTTAGTTGTATTGAGTAGATCAGGGAAATTTGTTGGTTATCCTATGCGTTGCTGGTGCCAGTATAGTTCGGTTTGATGTGTAGAATATGTCGGACAGTTGTTGAATATATGTTGGTGTGTTTTCTGTTCCGGGCAGTAGGCACAGTTGCTGGTTTGCTGTTGTCGATCTTTTAGGTGTTGTCCAAGGCTGGTTTGAAGGAGGGTTTTTCCCGTTCGTGGTCTGTTTATGACTCGGGTGTGGTTTTTCTTTGGTTAATGAGATGCGGATTGGATGTCGATCAACTTTAGGTTGGATGTCGTGTAGTTGAGATCTTTATGCAGTTGCGTCCCATTACAATTGCCATTTGTTTTTTATTTAGCTTTTCATAAAGTTATAAATTTCTTGGGTGCAGTATCCGATATTTGTCTTGTCAGTGGTTAAAAGGGCATCTTTGGCTGCTTTATCTGCTTCATCGTTTCTATGGAGTTGAATGTGGGATAGGACCCACAGGAATTCGACTGATTTTCCTTGTTCATGGATTTGTAGTAAGGTGTACAGTGTGTCTTCTTTCAGGTTATTTCGGTTTGTGTTTTGAGTTTAGTGCTTGCAGGGCACTGAGGTAGTCAGATATTACTAAGAAGTGTTTGTTTGCTTAGAGTTTTGTCCAGTTTATTGCTTGATTGATGGCCCATAGTTCGGCAGTATAGATTGAGCATCCATCTGGTAATCTGGCAATGATTTTGTGGTTTAGAGATGATATGACTACTGCTGCTGCTGTGGCATTTGTTTCTGTCTGTTTGGATCCGTCGGTGAATAAAAGGGCCTATTGTTTGTATTGATTTTCTAGTTTTTCCTGGATGATGGTGAGTAGTTTCCAAGGTTTTATGTATTTGTTTCCTTGTTTTCTGAGGTCCATGTTGATCTTAGGTGATTGGTTTCTCCATGACGTTAGGTCCTTGTGTTGGTGCAGTTCAGTTGTAATGGGCAGATGTGGTTGATTTAATAATATTTGATGGATCTTGGAGAAAGCTGGTGGGTGTTGTACTCTTTGTTGTGAAATTTGACATTGCATCTTGCTAATGCTTGCTTGACAGGGTTGTTGTCAGGTAATGTGGATACTCTTGTTGCATATTTGAGTTGAAGTTTTTCTTTGCGTAGTTGGAGTGGTAGTTCGCCTGTTAATAATTTAATATCTTTTAAGGATTATTAGGTAGCGTACCTGTGCAAATGCACAGTGCTTTGAGTTGAATAGAGTCAAGTATTTTGAGTAGATGAGGGCTGGTGGAGTGATAGGCTTGGCAGGCATAATCCAATTATGATCGAATGACAGCCCTGTATATTGTTAGGAGTGTTTATTGATCTGCTCTCAAATTTGTTTCCTTTAGGTGTCGAAGTAGTGTTAGGTCAGTTTGACAGTTTTCTTTTAATAGCAATATGTGCTGTTTCCAGGATAGTTGTTTGTCAATTGTGGCTCCTAAGAAGCTGGTGTGGGTCTCGAATTTAATAGGTTCGTTTTGTAGATATAGTTTTGGTTATGCTGGTCAATGGTGGTACGCCGGTGTGAATAATATGGCTACTGTATTACTTGTAAAGATTTTAAATCCCCATGTGTTAGTCCAATCAGCGATGTGGTTGAGGCTGGTTTGTAGTTGAGTGATGCATTTGCTATTTGTGGGGTTCCCGGCTTTCCAAATGCAACTGTCGTCTGCAAATTGGAATAGTTCTACTAGTTTGATTATTCGATTGACGAGGTAGTTTGCCATCAGATTGAATAGGATTGGGTTAATCACGCTGCTCTGTGATGTTCAATTTTCTAATACTTGTGTGGTTGAGATGTTTTTTTCCTATTTTGTTAAAGCTGCGCTCTGCCAGGAAGTTGTCAATCCAGCGATGGAGTCTTCGTTTGATACCGAATTGGTTTAATTTGGAGAAGAGCCCCTTGGTCCAGACTAAGACAAACGCTTTATCGAAGTCTATGAATATTGCGATCAGGTGGCGATTTATCTTACGTTTGGAGTTGAAGGCTATTTTTATAACTGTTTCTAATCTGAGTATTTGGTCCAGGGTTGTCCTGTTTTTTTCGGAAGCCGCTTTGGTTTTCAGTTAGAAGGTGGTTTTATTCTATGTGATGTTTTAGCCGATTTACGATCATAGTTTCCATTATCTTACAGAGTGTGATTATGAGGGAGATGGATCGATATGAGGTATGAAGGCGTGGATTCTTGTTAGGTGTTGGTATTGGGATAACTAGTGCTTGTTTCCATTGGGCAGGAAGTTCACCTGTTGTCCATATTTTATTTGTGAGTTCAATTACTATATGTTTATATTTGTTGGAAGCTTCTGATAAGCAGAGTATCCTAAGGCATCTTCTCCAAGTGCAGTTTGTTGTTTGTGTTGTAGGGCTTGGTCCCATTCATATGTGGTAAACATGTCACATTCAGTGGCTCTGAGCTACACGTATCCTGTGTGGTTTCCAGTATGGTTTTAGGGAAAGGAAGGTTAGATTGTATTTGCTGTTGCTGCTTGCTTGTGCGAAGAGCTTGGCTAAATCTCCGCTACTGTGGTGTTGTCTGTCGTTGCAACAGTAGCATGTCTTTGTTTGTTATTTTCCCTTCGATGGCTCGGATTTTATTCAAGATTTATTTGGATGTTGCTTTGTGTGTGAGTGTTGAGCAAAAGTCTTTCCATGATTCCTTTTTGGCTATTTTGAGTGTTCTTTTTTGATATGGCTTGGAGTCGTTTGCATGCTAGGAGATCTGAGGTTTGTCTTGTGGTTCTATATTTTTAAGCGCTTTTGCTTGTTTTTGATGGCCGTTTTACATTTAGCATTCCACCAAGGGAGCTTGTATTTTGGCGGTGTTCAGGTTGATCGTGGTATGGATAAGTGTGCTGCTTGATTGATGGTTTGAATAGGATTGTTATAGAAGGTGTCGATATTGTGATTATCTACATCTGCGAGTGCTATGTTTTAAAGGGGTTGTTGATATGTTGACCAGTTTGCTTTGTGGAAGAGCCATTTTGATTATATAGTCTTTCTGTTAATAGGGTGATCTGGGTTGGGAAGTGTCCGCTTCCCATGGTGGATTGGTTTAGTACTTCCCATTGGATGTCTTGTGCTATGTCAGTTGATGCCATGGTCAAATCCAGTGCCGACATGCCCCCTGTGTGTGGGTGTAGTCTGGTGGGTGTGCCGTCGTTGAGTACTAATAGTTTTTCCGTTTTTATAAGGCCATTTTATTTGTTCTCCTCTAATGTCTGTGCGTAACCCTCACCAGCGCGGATGGTGTGCGTTGAAATCCCCATATAGAATAGAGGGGATTTCGTGGGTTTGTAGTAGGTTTCTCAGTGTGTCTGTTGGACTGATTGTGTGATTGGGTGGGTCATATATATTGTACAGTACTATTGTTTTTGATGCATTTTGATGTGTATCCCTTTTATTTCAATATTGTCGTTGTTGATGATTTCGAGTAGATCCAGGAGTTTTGTGTGTGGGAATGAGTTGTGAACATAAATAGCAAGACCTCTCCCCGTTCTTAAATTTGTCCATTTGTCTGGTGTTTTTGGTAGCTGGTGTCATAGTCCTTGACTTTTGGTGTATTACTTCGGTTTCAGGTAAGTTTTGTTTCCTGTAGGCTAATGATGATTGGTCTTATTTTGATATGTTGTAGGGTTGCTACTAGTTCCAGGCAGTTAGCTTTGATTCCCCTGCAGTTCCATTGCCAAATGATGCTGTTGTTGTTGTTTTGGTTTGGTGGTAGTACCTTGGGTTCTTTGGTGGCGATTTGAGATGAACTATCTCGGGAATTTTGATATTGGGTGTCGTGCTTGTTGTTTCTTTGCCGTGCTTTTTATGTCTTTTATGGATGGTGATCGTAACTGGTATATTTGCAATTTTGGTTATTTTCCTGTATGCTCTAGTTTGGGCTGTTGAGTAGTACCAGATAATGCTGTTCTGATATTTGGTATGAGTGCGTCTGATTTGCCCATTTTTGTGTTGTAGGAGTTCCATTTGTATGATTTTTTCTGGAAGTTGTATTTGGCGGATAAGGTAAATACAAGGCAAGGTAACTTGGATGGTGTTGGATCTTTGCTTGGTTGTCGTGTGTCGTTGTTGATTGGTCAATCGATGTGTTGTGATACTGGTTTATCGTACGTGGTTCTCCTGTTGTCCTTGTTACATGTTGGGGTGCTGTTGATGTGGTATTCATGTTGATGTTGTTGTTCCTTATTATTTTGTTGCTGGTATTGTGTTTGGAGCTTTGTTCGGTTTAATTTCGAGCTGATTTATGTGGCGATGTGGTCATGTCGACGAACGGCAGTTTTCTCTTTTGGTTGTTGTTGGTTGTTACCAGTATATGTCCCTTGGTGTTGTTGGTTTCCTGCATTTGTGCCGCATTTTGTAGGTTGCATGTTTGTCTATTTAGGTCAGATGTTTTAATTCTAGCTGGTACTTTGTTGAGTTTTTCCCTCTTTGGTCCTGTCGGGTATTCTTGATTCTGGGAAGTAGGAGGGGGTGTCTATGAAATCTTGTTCCGATGAACTTTGTGTTGCTTGAAGTGGTGTTGTTTGGGTAGGTTTATTCCTAAACGCTTTCAGTATTTCTTTCTCTCTCTCTCTCTCTCTCTCTCTCTCTCAGAATTTCACACTCAGAATCTCTCTCAGAATCCTTCTCTTTCTCTCAGAATCTATCACTCTCTCAGAATCTCTCTAATTATCTCTCAGTATCTCTCTCTCAGAATCTCTCGCTCTCTCAAAATCTCTCTCTCTCAGAATTTCTCTCTCAGAATCTCTCTCTCTCAGAATCTCTCTCCCTTAGAACTTAGAATCTCTTAGAATCTCTCTATATCTCTCAGAATCTCTCTCAGAGATAGAGAGAGATCTGTCATCCATATCTTAAGCGAAGCAATACAGTGTTATATAAGCAATATCTTTGCATCCCTATAGTTACAGCAGTGCGACGTCATGAGCTCACTTAATTGTAAGGAAGGGAAGTGACAATAGGTAGAGTTATTTTGCATCCTAAAATAGATTTGTCTCTTACAGAGTTTTAGTGGGGTTCCTAACAATGAAGTCATTGACCGAGCGCGTGATAAATGTAATGATTTGATGTCTCGATTTAATAACATTTCTTGCTCTATTTATATATCCCTGTAATGGTTGCATATTATTTTGAAAATTTTCTAAAGCTACAAATTATGGCTCTTAATCGTTTCGCTAGGTCTCTTATTAATGAAGAATTACATGGAGTTGGATGGGCAAACGAGGGGTAAGAAATAAATTATCGAATTACACCACGTTTGTCTTATTTTTATAAAAAAAAATTCTGTTTGTACAATTACTGTTTTTAAAAAATGATTTGAGTGTGTGAATATATATATATATATATATATATATATATGTGTGTGTGTGTGTGTGTGTGTGTGTGTGTGTGTGCATGTTCTGTAGGTTGTCGAATCTTTGAATAAAACTCTCCCCCTTAACTGTGGTCTATACTCGCAAAGACCCAGGTAAAAAAAAGAAGAACCCATTTCCGAAAATCATATATATATATAATCTAATATGTGTATTGGGGTGTGATGTCATTGCTTTTGCATACTGAAAATTTGAAATTTGCCGCTACGGTGCGGTAGAGACGTATATCAACGGCGCAGGGAATTTAAACTTATGTTATATTGATTTATACCTGCATGAAATCTATATGAAAATTATTTATATTTTCAGATTTATAAAGTATTATAATAGTTATTTTTTGATCCGTTGACAGACCAGACGAAACTAATGCATAGATGAAACTTGACCCGGTAACCGTTAGTTGCATTAATAGTCACATAAATTCACAAATCTCGAACGACCCCACTGGAAGTTTAATAGTCATGTAATATCTACAACAAACTCCTTTTTAAATGTTGTTGAACAGAAATTCAATTATATTAAATAATTTTTGCAAAAAACAAGCAATCTGTCTAGTTTGATTTATCAAGAATGGAGCACATGTCAAAATGATACAACAAATTCTAAATATAGAACATTTTGTGTTCTTTCATTTTTGTATACTTTTTACAAAAATTATGACTTTCATTTAAGTTTTGATTTTTTTTTTCTCTACAATACTTGCAAATGTGGGTTATTAGATTTGTATTCTTGTGCGAATAGCAATGAAAATCGCGAGTACCAGGTCAAAGTTCATCAATGCCATAATTATATTTTGTCTTGCAGCAGATTAAAGACACGACAATTTTAATACTCACGATTTCTGAGAAAATATGTAAAATCATATCGATTATCACTCGATCTAACAACGTTTAAAGTTTGCTAGGCCATCCGGTAAGCGGTTACGCTTTATGACCATAATGCTGGCCTTTTGTGATGCTATTCTGGTCTTGATACCTTGCATATAAGGAAAGTGATGATGCGACACAAATTGATTCGGGAGGGAACGAACTAGGCAGGACAGCTTTTAAAGCAGATCTGAGAACAAAAGCGTGCGTTAGACAAGACCCTGGTGAATAATATCAAAATATATGGGGCGCTTGAACAATTTGAATGGAGAAACCTGGGCTGATAATAATCGGACATATCGTGGGGTTGGCTTTTTATATCTAGAACGGTGACGTCATCAAATATTGTGTTCAAGATTTCAACTGAATTCGATTGACCCACAGATGTCGCCAATCAAATTCGGATTTATTTTTACAAGTGTGAGAAATTGGCAGGTTTTCTCAGTTCTATTCGATGGAGTAATTACTTGGCGTATAGCTATCTGCTTTTCATATAACCCAATGATATTTATGACCAATATCATTCAAGATTAAGTATTCTTCAGATGATTTGAAGCTTTTTTACACGAGTGGACGGCATTGGGTCTTTAATTGGAATATCTTTTTTATATTTTAACTCGAATGGATCTTATCGATATTTGTTAAAGTAACGATAAGGTGGCTGTTTTCTTACCACTTAATCCGAGTAAAGTTTCCAAGAATTGATTTTTAACTTTTTCGCGTGTGGGATGCTATGCAATTATGAAATGGCTGTACTTTATACTTTAAAAAAATTGGATTACCTGTATATATTTCTTACTGGAAGATGCGTGATGGATGTAAGCACACGTATATTTTTTAGATCATTTGCCCAAAATTTCATTTCAAACAATAGATAGTTCCTGAATTACGTCATCATTCGCCATATTTGTGGTCATCCAGCAGATTAACTGTTGACCTTATATGTTGTTTTTGAAAGTTGAATTAAATTAAATAAATCTCAAGATACATTTACAAAACTAGCAAACATAAACAGAAAGCAAAATCGAATTAAGAATTGTGTAACACTAGTTCAACATGTAAAGAGAAACATGTCGACAGAGAATATGAATCTTCAAGACCGTTGATTTTGGGGAAAATCAAAATGTTTTGGACTATCGTTATGTCAGTAGTAGTAGTAGTATCACCAAAATGCACGAAAAGTTATGTCATTATCTTTGTCATAAAATGGTTTGGTTTTTTTTGTGGCCATTAGAGGCCTTCCTATCCTTTTTTCGTGAATTATTATTAAAGTTGTTTAAGACTGACTGGAATCTATTAGCAAACAAAATGTGTGTAGAAAAAGTGTTCATGTTCAATTTCACCAAATTGTATTCAAAATCCACTTCTCTTTGCCACTAAATGGATTATTCATCAGTGTCAGTTGCCTTTCATTTTCACCACAGACACCATATTGATATGCACTGCATCAACGTCGGAAATAAAAGTCATGAAATTGTTTTTGTTCTAAGTTATTATTTGAAACGCTAAAAGGTGCATAATACTTTAGTGAAAAAATCGCTACATCACTACCACCACAATTTACATCCATTTCTTTGCAATAAGAGTACCATCCCCACCATCCTGCTTTAGTTTTAGCATTGTAGTGTCACAATTGTAAATGGAGATAATTTTTCTTCCTTGGCGACAAAATATACCATCTGGTGATCTCTTTGGCGACAACATATTGACTTAAAAATTGTATATATAGTTTTGGGTTTGGAGCTGAGAATTTCAAAGGCATCTTGACAGGAAGCCGGAAACTATAAAACACAACTGTACTGGAATATATCGTTTCATAACAAATCCTTATTTGTATTAACAAACAACCCCAACACGGCATTGTTAAATAGTAATCCGCTTACGCTGATGCCTGGCTTTAGTAGTGTGCTATAATGTAACCCAAATAGCCATACTACCTGACTAGTTACAATCGACTACCTCTGAAATCATGAACGGGGATGACAACATTCTACCGGGGCCCCGAGTGGCCGAGTGGTCTAAAGCGCTATCCGTTAAGGAACACTGCCATCTCACCTCTGTCTGCGTGTGTTCGAGTCTAGGATTCGGCGAATGTGGATATGTGAGAAAACTTGCCAGTAGCTTCTCGGGGGTCGTTGGTTCTTTCCGGTGATTTCCGGGTTTCTTCCTCCACCATTAATACTGGCCGCCATGAATAGCCTATCGTGTGCTGAAAAATGGCGTTAAGCCCAACAACGACAAAAATTTACCAGAAAAAAAAGAAAAAAAAATATATATATATATATATATGTGTGTGTGTGTGTGTGTGTGTGTGTATACTGAGCAAATGTCAAAATATGTTAATGTTTTACAATTTTATTTTGCCGCTGCAAAAACAAACACGTGTTTGTTCTTTCAACGAGCCCTTTAGTGGCGCCTTCAATAATGTTATCGTTTGCTAAATAGCAAGAAACACGGTTTGGTCGAACTACTTTATAGCTGATTGAAACAGTGAAGGTACATGCACACTAGTTTCTCACGCTAATGTTATGATAAGGCATATAGGTTTACGAGGGGCCCCGAGTGGCCGAGTGGTCTAAAGCGCTGTCCGTTACGGATCACTGCCATCTCACTTCTGTCTGCGTGGGTTCGAGTCTAGGATTCAGCGAATGTGGATATGTGAGAAAGCTTGCCAGTAGCTTCTCGTGGGTCGGTGGTTCTTTCTGGTGATTTCCCGGTTTCTTCCTCCACCATTAATACTGGCCGCCATGAATAGCCTATCTTGTGCTGAAAAATGGCGTTAAGCACAACAACAACAACAGCATATAGGTTTACAACTGACTGAGCCTGGAGATGAACTTAGAAGACATGTAACTGTCAGACCATTTTAGCGACATA
>JAEAOA010001094.1:0-122851 GCA_016746295.1 Potamilus streckersoni
ATATTAATATATATATATATATATATATATATATATATATATATATATATATATAGAGAGAGAGAGAGAGAGAGAGAGAGAGAGAGAGAGAGAGAGAGAGAGAGAGAGAGAGAGAGAGAGAGAGAGAGAGAGAGAGAGAGAGAGAGAGAGAGAGAGAGAGAGAGAGAGAGAGAGAGAGAGAGAATACAAATTATATGGCGAATAACAACCCTTTCAAGTGTACTGGATCCACCAAGGGATCACGTGTGTCAGGGATTAATTAAAATAGATGCAATAAACTGACGACGAACAGTACGAAACTAGTAACTAACTAGCCTAAGCGCTTTCGACTCTTAATGAGTCTTTTTCAAAGGCAAATACAAAACATATATACGACAAACAAATAAACACAAAAACGTTGTGTTTGTAAACCTCTACATGGCTGTCTTCACATGTGCTAAAACTATAAATACAACCAGCTTGTATAGACTAGATGCGGAAACATGGTTTAATGGTTTGTATAACTGCTTTGCCTATATTGATTAATGTACTTATTTTAGGGGAGGGTATTTACTTCCTTTAATACATGATGGTTTATTGTGGTTTTAGGCCAATAAGTTCTGTCATAATCGTTGTTCACAAGACTTAATTAAATTTTCCAAGAACTGTTTTCAACCTTGTTTTACTAATTAGGCTGTATTTGATCACAATCACTGATGATGTCCCCATTATATATATCGACATGTTAAGTCGATGGATCAAGCCCTATACAAGGATTGTATGACTATCATAATGAAAATTTATACTTATATATTGCTTTATATTTGTAGTAGACGTTATGAATTCATAACTTTGTAGATTTGGTATACACATTCCTCAATAAATCACTTGAATGAAATATAACCTTCTCTTAATATGATCAATTGCAAATATATCAATACTTACTTCGTGATGTGGATAATATATTTTATCATTTATTTAATTGTGTTTGTTGTTATTGTTGCCTTTCAATAATTTATTTGCCACATTTACTAAACCGAAGATTACAGGAGTTTAAATGTTACTCACGCACAATTAAATACCATCAATTTTGTAATTTTTAAATACGTCCTTCATCAGGTTTTCTGTGTGTAATTTAGCTATTGCACTCCACAAAACATCAGTCCATTCTTCTTAGCTGATCGTTTTTTTTTTCTAATTCATAACACCATTTATGCTTATTTTGCTGATTTTTTTGCATTTTAAATTTATGTTCAAAGTTTATCAGGAGGCCAACATGTACAAGTCCCTCTATTTGTATTTCTAATTCACTATATTTCCATATAAAATATATGTTATATCACATTCTGCCGTTAGAGGAACCGAAGGATTAGCAAAATAGTAAATCATAATTTCTACCTTTAGTGGAAGAGGTCTAAGAGAAACCTAATATAACATACATTTTTTAATCGTTTGAAATTACATGTCAACTCTGCATTAATTTTACAAATTCACTCTAAATTAGTAACAATTGCAACTAAATTGTTCATCTTTTGAAAAGTTCGTAGTCGAAATATTGATCAGTCTCTCATGATTATATTTGTATTTGCACAATTGGATTCCTTAATATTTGCCATGGAATCATTGCCCATAGATTGCACCCATTTTATAATATCACCTCGTTTTTGTTTCAAACATAAATGTCTTCTTTTTAAGTTCATGATTGTTGACTAATTTTATTTCAATATGCGCTGTTTACTATTTTATTGGATTGATCTGGCAAATGTAATATTTAGTTATCTAACCTAAATCTACACCAGCATATAAACGGGTTGTTAATACATTAATGGATCCAAATCCGATGATAGTTGTAGTGTTTACTTCAATCGTCACATCGTCATGTGTACATGCTAAATATGTTTCGCAATATCATGTGTAACATTTTATATTGCAATATAACCAAAGTCTGTTTCTTTACTTTCGTTCACTCTTTTTGCAAATAAGGCCGCTATTCATCGCCTCGCCTAAAAACAAAGTCGTTATGTAGTTTCTTGAATATGTTGATCAAACCGTCAACTTCATTATCTACTTCTTTTGTAAGATTAGTGACAATGGCATTATATTATGCAATACTTACGTTAACAACATTTATTATTGTTATGGTGTTAACATTATTATCAAAGTGCTTTAATTCATCATCATTGTATATTTGTTATGGCGTTAAGTTCCTCATCAGTCTCATCTAATATAATATAGTAATTATCCTTCATATTCAAGTCGTGTTCTTTAACAGGGCCCTTAGTTGTCATCACATGCCAAAATGTAGTCATACTCATATGTTATATTCAATGCTTCCCCTGTTGCACATTCAATTGCATCAATTCGAAGTTAATTTAATATATACTTTGTCAATATTATTAAACTAGTAAAATCTAGCTATAGTATATATCATATGTCATTGAATACTTACCTTGCACATATAAAACAGACATCTTTAAAATGAAAACAACATTGTAAACACAATTCAAACTACTCTTGCAATCATCACAGAATAGTTTCTAAAAGATTTTCAAAACTTTCATAGATTTTCTTCTCAAGATGATTTTACACATATGATGTCAAATATTGTTAAAGGAATTAAAAGCATATAACTTGCACCTATATCCCTCTTTAAACATTATTGTATCGAAAATACAATACTATTAATTGTCTACAAATCAGGGACAAATATTCGCTCAAAATGGCTCTAGCTTTTCATTAAGCATGAAATAGTCTCGATGTTTATATAAGTCATGTAAAACAATTAGTTGTGATCAAGAAGAATATAAATGAGATGTATGTATGTATGTATGTATGTATGTATGTATGTATGTATGTATGTATGTATGTATGTATGTATGTATGTATGTATGTATGTATGTATGTATGTATGTATGTATGTATGTCTGTCTGTTTGTCTGCTTGTCTGTCTGTCTGTCTGCATGTATGTATGTATGTCTGTCTGTATGTATGTATGTATGTATGTATGTATGTATGTATGTATGTATGTATGTATGTATGTATGTATGTATGTATGTATGTATGTATGTATGTATGTATGTATGTATGCATGCATGCATGCATGCATGCATGCATGTATGTATGTATGTATGTATGTATGTATGTATGTATGTATGTATGTATGTATGTATGTATGTATGAAGTGTATGTATGTATGTATGTATGCATGCATGTATGTATGTCTGTCTGTTTGTCTGCTTGTCTGTCTGTCTGTCTGCATGTATGTATGTATGTATGTATGTATGTATGTATGTATGTATGTATGTATGTATGTATGTATGTATGTATGTATGTATGTATGAAGTGTATGTATGTATGTATGTATGCATGCATGTATGTATGTATGTCTGTCTGTTTGTCTGTTTGTCTGTCTGTCTGTCTGTCTGCATGTATGTATGTATGTATGTATGTATGTATGTATGTATGTATGTATGTATGTATGTATGTATGTATGTATGTATGTATGTATGTATGTATGTATGTATGTATGTATGTATGTATGTATGTATGTATGTATGTATGTATGTGGGTATCTATACAACGTACCTGAATGTACATATAGCAACATACACCAGACAGGAAGAAATACACTTTTCGTCATGATAAACTGTAAGAATGACTGACCACTGTGAAATCGATAGACTTTTCTGCCGTTAGAACCAAGCTAATATACAATATATAAGATTAATTAAAGTTGGATTGTTCTGGTGAATACTAATTATTTCGCACGCTTTCTTATTATACCCTATTTGTCAAGCTACTAAAATAATATTATGCAAAATGATGATATAATACTTGAATAGTGAAGAGCTCTAATAGGTAGACAAAGTATTATTTTAAATAGGTTAAGCTCTGATCAAACCACTCCCTACCAAATAGATTTTCTCTGATACAAACACACACACACACACACACACATATATATATATATATATATATATATATATATATATATATATATATATATATATTATGATATAATATATATATATATATATATATATATATATATATATATATATATATATATATATATTATCAAGCTATATACCCTTCTACGCCAACATTATTCCATCTTTTCCTATATCAAGCGTATCTCTCTCCCACCAACACATCTTTGTCTACAATTTAGCTTGCATTTATTTATCTATTTTTTCTATCTGAAATAAACTCCTTCATTTTTATTTCTAAATGATTGTTCAGCATTTTCGAAAATGTTCTGGTTAGTTGACACTTAATAATTTGCAAGGCCAGCACCTGCTAGGTTACGTTTGCCAGGAGTCGATTGTGGTTACATTTAATAAACGCAGAAACTACACGAAGCCCTATTACTATCATTTAAACGGCCGAATATCGTGTACGCTAGTTGCCTTATTTGTGTTTAAGCTGTGTCGTTTGTGCAACGAAAAGTCTTGAATATTTGATAGAATTTCTTAAAAAGACTACATATTTCTTGGCATTCACAAAACAAGTTCATTGTTTGATCTTCAGAATGAAAACCGTAGGTTGAATTGAAATAGCTTCACCCACTTAGCGATAAAATTCCCGTTTAAACATGCAGTTACAAAGATAAAAATAAATGCATATATGTCTAGAATGTAGACATTTTTACTCTTGGAAATTGATTGATAAGTCCCAAGTCAAATTATGTCAAGATGCTCTATAATAAATATGGCTCAGTTTGGTTGAATGTTTGATGCGATTTTTCTGCTTAAACTGTGTTGGCATCCTTTGATATATTTATTCAGAATAATCATTTTCGAAATATAAATGGACGTTCAGCATACTCGTGCCTTTTGGGAGAAAAACGAAGATAAACTGTAATTTCTAGTAGTTGCTAAATGGAAGATGAAAAGTTTATAGGAATCAAACATATCATTGCGATGCTATTGAGGTAATTATAATATACTCCTATTTGACATACTAATCGTTTCCAACCTATATTGAATCTGCGTAAATGTGTTCAGACCGATTCGGCTTATTGGGTTCTTTAAGGCTGAGCATAAATATCATTGATAAACGGGCTAGTACTTAACGTAGAAAATGTTTGATGTTTGCAGTCCGGTAGCACAGTGCAGTCGTCGTGGGTTAAACATTGTCCCTTTCGCCATAAAGGAATGAAACTCTTTTCACTAAGACATTTCAAAACTTTTAAATCTGATTCAACAAAGAGAAACGGTTGTCCATCAAGGAGCTAAGATATTAGATTATAAATTTGAATCCATCTCTCCAAAAATGATCTGCAATAAATGTTTAGAGACAAACCAAATAATTTAATGGATACGAATGAACACAAGTTGGAGTGATTGGTTTTTATTCACGAATCTGACTTCCAATTAAATCAATTTTACGCACGGACCATTCGTTGATAAAAGCTAATATATGTCTCTATAAGAAAACTATCTTACGTCATTTATCAAAAGTATGGGACGATGTTAATGTGTTTAAATAACTATAGGTGTTATGGTCTATTTCATTTTAGGGCAAAGGATTTCCACCATGAAAACATGCTGTACCTGGTATTTCTCCCTGTTCTGTATTATAATTTCAACAATAAGATAGACTCGTCCTGTTAATAACTTAAATTATTCTAGAAATGACCTTTTCACCAGTATTCGGGTCCTACTTTAAAATTGTGTTATATTGGAAATGGAGATATTTTAAATTTTTATATTGACCATCTGATGGATAATCAGTTTATTTTGTTGTGTTTAGCATTAAATTTGGGTATAATTATTTATTAAAATTAATATTCAGTTACAATTACAAGATACTCATTTATATTATTTTCGGACTTAAGCAGTAACTTGGAATTATTGTCATTTCGAACACGAGAGTAGTATTAGGAAATGAGGGTTTTGGCTAACCACCCCCTCCCACACCTACTCCCCCACCCCCCACCCCACCCTTCGCCAAAACCCTCATTTCCTAATACTTCTACTATGTAGACAGATATTTTGTAACCAGACAAAACAACAGGTGTTGGAATGCGATAAGCTCTGTCATACAGAGGTGACTAATTTGTTAGAACAGCGCATGTGTGGAATACAATTATTCTAAAGACGGCAAACGGGTTTTACCACAAACTTTTTATCAGATAACAGGATGAAAATTAAACTGTGTATTAGAACGTTTTAGTTAACAAGGTGGAAATTAAACTAGCATTGGAATGAAAATGATATTATTTTATATCTCATTACCAATGATTAATGTTTCAACTGTTGATATTAAAAATACTTCACTATCACGACTATAGATACTAAATTTTACTTTACCGCTCACACAGCGACGGGACTCAAACAGATCTTTCATTTCTGGTTTGTTCAGAGGATATTTTTTGTTGATAAAATACACCTTTGACCGATCGAGATCAATTGTGAGTTTAGTATAGTTTTGTTGGCTAATGGGGCTGTGAAAGTTTTTAAATTCCGCTAGCAACTTTTGATACAATTGTTCGATATAATTGAAATACACGCTGTTATCAGATCTGATGAGCGAAAGTTTTAACTTGTCACATGTTCCATTAAAACATATACCTGACGTTTCATTATTAAATTCAACTGTCAATTGTTTACCGTCCATCATTAAATATTTAATGTTACTATTGTAGCTATTTGTCATCAAATTTTCAAACATTATTTTATAAGTTTAGATAAAATTTCAGTTGGAAAAGATAATGTCGAGTATAGATCTATCATCATAACAATACCCAAGGGCAAATGTATCTACCCCATTTTCACAATAGCGTTTGTCATCAAAATTATACAATCCACGTTTGATAATAACATCTGTTTCGAGTTTATGATGATTAGTTCGAATTGCCATAGCTCTCATAAAACTAACACCACCATCAAGCGCATACCTGTAGTCATCAAATTTCATAAACTTTTTAACAAAATTACGAGGCAGACCTTTTGCTTTTTTCGTTATTTTATTATTGTCTAACAATACGGCATACATTTTGCTGCGTAATCCGATAAAATATTTGATAGCGCTCGAGTTCATTTCATCTTTAAACTTACCAATAACCTTTTTATTTGTGTCGTCATGAAATTTACTGTCACGTGGATAATCGGAAAGATCAAACAGATGTCGATTATTGTACATGTCCTGATAGATGTCCTCGCATTCGATTTCATATACGAGCGAATCAGTATCAGTAAACAATAATCTACTAGCCGGCCACTGATTTTTAACAAAATTATAATGAAAATCGTACATCAGCCACTTTGATAAATCTAACACGGCAGCTCCAACATAGATTGGCTTGTTTAGTTTTAGATTTGTTTTTCTTCTTTGTATCGCAACAAGATTTTCATTAAATATTTTCATGCTCACAAAATCATCGTCTGACACAAGTTTGTTTCTGCGATTGACATCATTAACTATTTCAATATTTACGCGTTTCCTAATATTCTCCATCGTCTTACCAAAAACGGAATTGTTCATCAGTTTAAAAAAGTTTTTCTCAAACTCTGTTTTCGCTGCAGCTCTTCTTGAAGTGTTTGAGTTAATATAACCTCTCATCCATGGTGACTGATTAAATTTTAGTACACGATGAACTTTTCTCAACACAAGACCAGCATCGACTGCTTGTTTTAAAACTTTGTAATGCAAAACGTAATTTTTCTTATCAAGTAAATTTGGTACTAGTTTCTTGACCATGGAATGTTGCCTTGGTGATGCTAACACTTGTTGTTCTTTTGATAACAAACTATAATCTATTACCATCGATTCCGCACAGAAAGGGTAATCATTATGTAATTTGTGTAGCGAATTTGGATAATCAAGATCAACTTCAACGAAATAGGAAACATCATCGGGTATCTTTTTTTCTGTCTCTGATAGAAATCGATCAACCGTGATCCAATGAAATCCGCTAAAAGGCATTGGTTCTGCCATCGAACCACCGTAAAGATTATTACAATCTAGATAAATTATATACTTCGAAGGAAGGTCAGGGTTATACTGTTTCAGGTATTTGTTGTTTGCTTCAGCATATTTTTTTGTTATCACGCTAATACCACCTCGGATACCTTTTTCGATAAAATTGAACATATCAACATCAGTCAGTAATTCTAACCTTACCTTACTAAACTTTAGCAAAGCATCCCATGACAACCCAGGGGCAGAATAATACCAGCAAGGATCTAGTCCATAATTATTATAACTCACTTCACGAAAACTTTCAAAAACATCTGCTAATAATAACACGTCAGTTTTCAGGTATAAATCATGATAATCACCAAAAGTCTCACAATCAAACTCTTTCCAGATATCTTGTGCATACCTGTACTCATCATCAGTTATATTTTCATTTTTAAGTTGTGAGTAAAATTTGTCTTTGTCAGGTAAAGATATTTCATCAAATTTACTCCAGTCGTCGAGGTATTCGTATGGAAAAACTCCTTTTTTAGCTAGTAGATTAAATTTATCTCCAAAACAGTCTCTTAGGTTATCAAATTTACTACAACCTTTCACTAGCTCATCTAACGAGGCTGCCATAAACTGCAGGCTGTCAATAAAACGCAATTTACCTAGCGTAACTGACATGTACTTTTCAAAATTATTTGGGATGCATTTGATGATGTTATCGAGTTTTAGACGAGATTTTATATCAGGATCACCAAAAGCTTCTACTATAATATGGCTATCATATCCTCGAAAATTGTGAAGAATAACCGGAATAAAATCTGGAGCATGAAATTTTAAATTACACTGATTATGAGCCGCTCCACGGTACTGTCCAGTCAAATGGCAATGGTCATGTACTTTTTTGTCATCGTCAAAAGCTTTTTCACAAATATGACAAATTTCTGCTTGCTCGTGATCGGATTCTTGTTGAGGTGTTAATTTTAACATTGGCGTTACTTTTTTCAAACGATAAGTAATATTATCAACTTCATTAATCAACTGCTTGAGAAGCCAGATAGCTGGATTTTTACCACGATATAATTTGATTGGTTTAGATAATCTAGAATCAGTACAACAAACTACCTTGTACGCTACTCCACACGGAACATGATTTTGAACTTTTCTTGTACTCGATTGATTAGGATTATTTTCTACGCCAAGTACAGGTTGAAGTAAACACTCAAAATCAGCGTATATAACGAAAGGAATTTTTAGTTTGTGATTATGATGGACAAACTGTAACACACTATCTTTTTAGATGGCATTGTTATTCTTTGCACATCACTACAGTACTGCAAATGCTTTTGTAATGTTTCATTGTTAGTACAACCATGCAAGCAGCGGTAACAAAAGAACTTTTTGTTCCTATTTTTACTGTACTGTTTACCAACTAGTCCGTTAAAGTTTTTAATCCAAACGTAATGATTTTTGTAAAACAGTAAATTTATAGTCGATTGTGAAGCTTTTTCTGAAATATATCTCGGGTATACATCCTCTTTTTCATCTAGTCCGAAAACGTTAATTGAAACATTATTTTGCTTTTCAAATTTTGGTATTTGATTTTCTGCCACAGGAAAGTTAATATCTTTAAAATTTAATCTAGACACGTGACTGATATACTTCTCAACACGAGTTGCGTTTTTTTTCTGCTGGAAATAGTGCGGAAAGAACAGCCCATTGGAAACATTTGTTATCTACGTTTTTGATGTTTATACAACATCTTTTACTTTTTATTTTTGGTGGCAGGTCGACGTATGAACTACCTCGTAATGCATTATATTTCATCGTGTGAAACAATATTCCTTTGATCATTTCAAACTTCCAACCCGAACCTAATTGAGCGAATTCCTCTATTTTTTTCCAGATTTCTTGGTGTATTTCATCAGATAGTGATAACAGATCAGTCCCAAGCAAAGCACGTCTTGATTTTGCGTTAATATAAGGTTCTGCAATTTCCTTGTTAGTTGATTCTTCCGTTATAACTAACTTTGAAAATATAACATGATATTGCACAAATAATCTAATACTTTTGTGTTTTTCGAGCTCACGTTTTACAGTTGTCTGTAGTAGGTGGTAAAGATTCGTTGCATTAAAATTTACTAAAACATTTTGATTATCAAACTGATAACTATTATCAAAACCTGCAAAAGCAGTCGCTATTTTATTAGGTTCTCCCATAAGGCTTTTCTTAGCTATATCACGTAATTTTAACATTATTATATTATAATGTAATATCTAATTGATAATTTTTTCACACTGCGCATGCGCTAAAAATCAATTGAAGATAAAAAAATCTCCTATAATATAATGACAGCAAATCTAACAAACACATGTGAGCAAGAAACATATCAAGTTCACCCAAAGTATAACTTTACCTCACACTGCGCATGCGCTAAAAATCAATTAGAGATAAAAAAAATCGCCTATAATATAATGACAGTAAATCTGACAAGCGCACGTGAGCAAGAGATTTATCAAATTCACCCAAAGTATAACTTTATCTCACACTGCGCATGCGCTAAAAATCAATTGAAGATAAAAATATTACCTATAATATAATGACAGTAAATCTGACAAGTGCACGTGAGCAAGAAGCATATCAAATTCACCCAAAGTATAACTTATACGCTGGAAATGTATTAGGTTCGGTTATTAACATTAAAACTAGAATACCTGTTGGCAAATTAACGTCAGCGGGTTATAATATTAGTGTAAAGGGAGATAATGCCGAGAGGATTGCAATGTTTAGAAAAGATTTTATTTACACATTGTTCTGCGATGATATTCCAGAGGGACAGCGTGTATATCATTATAACGGTAAAGTCACTGATGACAACATTGAAAATTTATCCTTACAAGATGAGTTTCAGCCGCATCCAGTCTTTGATTTATACGAGGCTAACGATCGTGGTATTATAAGAAACAGAAAAACTAAAAAAGTTCTTGGTACTATGAACAATATGGGATATATCAGGGTAACTGTTAGAGGAACACTAACAGATTTTGTTAGTTATAATGGTCATAGGTTTGTTTACGAGGTGTTCAACGGATCTATACCCAATGGTCTGGTTATCAATCACATCAATAATATACAAACTGATAATCGATTGGAAAATCTGGAGATAGTGACGCAACAGGAAAATGTGAGAAAAGGAAAAAATAGTAATGGTATTAATTTTAGATGCCCAATAAAACCTGTTATTTCAAAAAACCTCGAAACGGATGAGGAGATTGAATTTAAATCGATTACAGCTGCGGCGAAATATTATAAGATAAATTCCAGAACAATAAAATTTATAGCCGATGGAGTAACAAAATCAGCTTTTTCAAGAGAATACGATGCTAGGATTGGTTTTAGATATGATGATCAATAATATTTTGTAATTCGGTTTTAGTCAAGCAATGATGAGCAAATGCTATGATATCATCGTGATTAAATTTTAGCGTCGTTACTGCACTTTCATTAATTTTATTTTTTTCTGCTTCTGTTAGTAATATTTTATGAGAATCACCTTGCATTACAATAACATCAACACTATAACCCAACAAACATTTTCTTACCGCTTCGGCTAGTTCGTTGTAATTTACTATATTAACTTTTTGGTGATATTTTATCTCATCAGTCATCTTATAATAATAAATTAGATAAAAATATATTATAATAATGGACTTGATGAAACGACTTGCTGAACTCTACGAAGAAGATACTAGCGACAAAGTCACCAGCGATAAGGTCGTCAGTGATGAGGTCACATTTTCCAAAGATTTTATAGACAAATCTATTGGTTATAGTGAAGATGATATTTTATATAACAGCGAATCTGATGATGATGGTGAAATAGTCACTGTTGCTGACAGATCAAATTACAGCAGATCAACAACTAAACGGTATAATGTCAAGTATCACATTGCTAAACAAATAATAAAATTTAATTTTACCGTTGCCGAACAACAACTGTTTTGGCAGCTAATCAAACCTTTCTTAAATATCAAGATTCCAGGCCGACAGAAAAATATCAAATTCGATTTCATATTCGTTAAAATTTTTAATCTAATGACGATCTCTAACGATCGTAAGCAGTATCTAATATCGTTATGTAAACCAGTAAAATGTAAATCTGTCAAACAAAAGTATGAGTTAATTTATAATAGCATTATATCATAATCTGCTTAGTTGGGATCCAACTGTTAAATTTATCGCTATACCCACGCCATTTGACTAAACTTTTATTTCCTTTTTTTCTAATCACTTTCTCGATAACAAAAACATCCTGCTCAGTTTTCTGTAGTTCTTGTTCATAAAAACTACCTACGATCGGTTCCCCTGCCAGATCTTTTAAAACGTACGTTACAGGTACTGTTAAAAGTACCTTATCAACCACAAATACTTCTTCGCTCCAGTTTGGAGTAAATCCTTTTGCAAATACCTTTTTCATCAAAGAAATTCTAACTTTATCACCAACCTTAAATTTATGTCTGCGGTACATGTTTTCATTTGCTAATATCGGATTTTTAACAGCTTTTTTAGGTGTCATTTTGATGGTTCGATGTTTCGTGTTATTATATTCACCTACGATTTGAGAAAGGTCATCGATGTACCTGTTGGTGTTTTTAGCTGTCATATGTTTGTGTAATTTTTCGTTTAGCGTGCGATTAAATCTCTCGACAACAACGCTTTTACCTTCGTTTCCTGTAACGTATTTTTTTATATTATTTTGTTCTAGAAACTGTTCAAACTTTTTGTTAAAAAACTCGGATCCGTGATCAGTCCAGATTTTATTTGGTTTTCTTTCTGTACTCATTATTATTTGTTTTAGCGCATCAATCATTGAAGTCCCTGTCTTATCCGAAACAGGTACACTGAAAGCGTATTTGCTAAAAACATCTATAACATTAAACAAATACCTTTTTGGAGCGCCATCAGCGCCAACGTTAAACTGAGCTAGATTGGATACATCCACCAAATCTATTGCCCAGATATCATCTACACCATTAGCGACAACTTTACGTCGTGGAAACTTTTTTTTTAGGTCTGTGCAGCTCGACTGCAAGATCATCGTATACTTTTTTTTCCAAGTCCAAGTTTATATTTTGCTCCAATCATTCCCTGAACAAATTTTCTATCAAAACGTTCTCGTAGATTTGTTGGCTTCATATCACGTAATTCGTCTAACATTACTTTATCACAATCTAATTTTGAGTTTTCATGATCACGATAACAGATATCATGACGCATTGCTATTGCATCCACTTGATTGTAAGGCTCTTGTCCTGGCAACGGATTGTCGTTTTCATCTAGTTGTTGATCTAGTGGATTCCACGGACCAGTATACTTATGACCTGGCAAAGTCCAACCGCCTTTTGGTTTTGGCAATTTTCCAATTAGTTTATGTATATCTAAACCTGACCCTATTATTTCTCTGTTGTTACAACATTGACAGTATGCGACAATTTTATTTTGCTCAATACACAAATCTCTGTCAGAATCACAGTTGCATATCATTCTATATTTTTAATCGTCGACTAAAATAATATTAGGATAACCAGATCCTAGCGACGTCGCTGGAGATACTATCGCTGGGGATGTCGCTGGAGATACTATGGCTGGGGACGTTTTCTTTAAAAATGTATTTTTTCTTTTTCCACAGATTGCACAAATACTTTTTAATATTATCCTGTTGTTTTTTGTTTTTTCTGTTGTTTCATTAATATTTTCTGTTTTAGTTCTACACTTGAGACAGTATGTTGACATTATTATACTTGTAAGTTTAGATAAAATTAATTGCGATCTCATCATTAGCGTGAGAAGGTTGCTTATCAAACTGTAAAATAAATTTTAAAAAGTTAAGATTTCTGCTTATCTGTCGGATAAACATTATACAATAATATCCGCAAGCAGACGTTCCAACAGGTTGGAGTTGATTTGACGAATAATATATCTTTCTAAATTTTTTGTTCATATACTTTTTATTACATCGCTTGGAGGAAGTCCAAACGAGTCAAAATAATTATTATTATAACCTGCTACCCAATGCGTGCCGGATCCGTCATTAAAATCTTGTATATTAATAACACACGAACTTACAGCTGATGGTGATTTTATTGCTGCGAGTTCATCTTTAGAATAAACTCCGTGAAATCCAGGAACTGCTTTTAACTTATCAATGATATCAAAATTACTCAACGGGGTCGACGAGTTCCTGGTAATGTTAGACCACGTCCGATTCCTAAGAGATTTGGCAGCAGACTTCCCGCTAGTCCCGCCAAAAGTGGAGCGATCGGAATAATTCCTCCTTGTTTTGGTTGATTGCATTTGCATTTGCATTTTGGTGTTGGCGATTTTGTTTTTGTTGTTTTCTTTTTTTTTTGTTGATGATTTTGGTGTTGGTGATTTCTTTTTCTTTTGTGGCATTATAATATATCATTTACATAAAATTTACAATTTTTTTATTCCACTTCCACGAATGATACCATTACCTTTGACTGCTTTCTCCGTTGCGCCAGATATTGCTCCAGACGCTGCTGCTATTCCTAATGTGCCTAAGACTGGTAAAATTTTAGGTATTATTGTACTAGTTAATACTGATAATGCTGGACCAAGAAAACCACCTTTGACAACAATATCATTTGCCATCGCTGTCATTTGTGCAGCACTCAAATTTAAAACAAAAGTTTTTTTACGATCATACTTTTTTACTTGATTTTTTGTTAGCATTATTTTTGTTAAAACACCATCAGAAATATTAGGATTGATTTTTAATGATACCTGTTCTCGCTTTGCAATAGCAGCTACTAATTTTTTAACTTGGCCATCGGTTAGGTATACTTCTTTTACAATATACCTTGCCATTTTATATAACAACTGTAGATTAAACTTGAACTGTCATTTTACCTCCAATAGAATCTACCGTGATAAATCTATCACTAATCACTAATGCGTATACGTACAACGGCGCTACTGGAACCGCCCCAAGTGTCCAGGTAATTTCAATATCCGCTGTGCTGTCTACAATTCGCTCGTTATGTTTACTAACATCAAAATGAAATATAGGATAAAGCGTACGAAATTCCTCTGCTGATATTTGAGTTCCATCTTCAACATCTTGATATTTTTGTATTGCGTCAAGCAGGTACATGTACGGTCGAGAAATATTTTTATTAGCATCATCAGCAAAATTGCACTCGATAGCTCGTTCTGGATATTGCTTTGAATTTAATCTAGCGTATATTCGTCTGACATTAGAGTGATCAAATATTGCATTATTTTGTTGTTGGTTACCTCGTCGGGCTTGTTGTTGAAATACGACAAAGATATTTCTCGGCAGTTGTTCGCTTGATGTTGTTGTGACCCTCCATGTGTAGTCAGTAGTATTTGGAACCGCTGTCTGATATATCTTATGCTGCTTAAAGTAAATTCTGTTTGTATGTTTATCAAGCGTACTATTTAATTCTGACATTTTAGTGATTGATGGTGTTATACGTGGCATCCACAAAGCGAGTTTGTTTATGATAAACTGTACATCAACCCCTCCAGATCTAAACAAGCAATCGTTTTGGTCTGCTCGATCTAAAATAAGAGTATGTTTTACTCCGCGAAATACTTTATCATAATCGCGACAAAAACCAAAAATCATGCTTAGCGGAAGCATCATTGTAATTTGACGTGATCCTGCTGCAAGTTTTCTTCGCCTAGCAAAACCTTCGTTATAACGTGGATTTCTCACATCAAGTGTGTTAAGAAGTAAATTTAACATTGCAGTACCATTTGAATCTACAGCTGGTGGCGTTATATTTAGATTATTAAAAGCTGCTGTAAGAGAAACTCTTGAAGCGTCTGCATTAGCAGCTGCACCTGGTGCAGCAATACCTAGCGCGTCTGCATTAGCAATGAGAAAATTTCTCACAATTACAGCATTTGCATCAGCATCAGCTCCATGTACTATAGCGCCTCTCTTTAAAAATTCGGTTGATTCAGCTATACCCCGTCCAGTATCTTTAAACCACATCATGTTAGTTGCAGTTGATCTTGAGTAATCGTCGGAAAACGAAATAATATTTAAAATTGTACTTGCAACTTGTAGATGACTCGAAATATCTTCTATAGTTTGATTGGCTAGTTGATATCTAGCACTTTTGAATAAACACCAGCCGTTATTTATAAGAGCTACTTCTGTTCCAACTGCAATTGCAGCAGGTGGATTGGCTACTGTCATAATCTGACCACGAACTTCTAACATAGCCTTATGTGGCAGTAGAAATACGTCTTCATCTCTGGTGTTAAAGGTTCTAATACCAGCTTTATTTGGTTCGTTAGAATTCTCATCAAGGTACTCAACAAACTCAAATTCTGTCACATCGTTGTCGATGTCATAAGTTTCTGTTAACTCGAGATAATTTTTAACAGACATTTTATTTTATTAGATTATATAAAATTTTATTGCGGCATTGTTACTTTAGATATTAATTTTTGTATGATCTGCTCGCCCTTTGGTGATAATAATTTTTTTGTTGTTGTTATCATAGCTCGCTGGGTTTCTTTTGTTGGAGCGATTTCTGAGATAGCTTGTTTTATTTCAGATGCAGTCGGTGGATCTCCTTTTATTTTATTAGCTATTTTTTGTCCCACCGCAGTCCCAGCGGCAGATGCAGCCCCAGTTGCAAAAGCTTTACCAGCGTCAATAGCAATTGGTGCAACTTTACGTGCTATACCCGGAATATTTTCAAAAACTTTAGTGAACATATTTCCAAAAAATCCTCCTACTATTTTTCTTCGATAAACTTTTTTCTTTGTTTCATTATATTTGATGTTGCATAATTTTTACTTTTGCTCGCGTAGATGTAAATAATAAGTTACAACTTCATTATTAACATATAACTGTTTTCCTGATTGATCTGTCAACTGCATTATTATACTTGATATTTGATTTTCAACGTTTAAAGGATAATATATAATATGTCGTGGAGTTATTTGCATGAGAGAACCTGGCGGGACTTCGGGTGAGAAACTGTAAATCGTTTGACCTTTGCTACCTTTTGATGTATAAGAGCCAGAAGCAATAGAGCAATTTACTAATATTGTATTTACTTCTGTTATATTTGCTGGCAGTTCACTGTCATATGTAATAGGCTGATCAAGTGCAGTGTAAGTTTTTTCAGTAAATCCTAACAGTTGTGCAATACTTCTTTCTCTTGGTTCAAGATTGATTGCTATATTTTTCAAAGTTATCCTAGTTCGCAAAGTGTTATAATTTGCTGCTAATTCAAAATTATCAGCCACACCGTCAGCTTTTGTGATGAGCTCTTTGATTGTCTTGTTTAGATCAGTAATATTATAAGCTCCTTGCGGAATTTTTATTTTTTTTGTTGTAGATATTGGAGATGGTGTAATCATAGTAAAATACATTTCATCATTAACATCAGTTTTCACGTTAGGCATAGCATTCCAGCAAGTACAAGAAATTAATCCAATTTCATATTGTTTTGCAGGATCTAATTCTATAGGCGGAATATAATTTACTGAAAAATTTGCGCTATCTTCTGCAGACTCGCTAGAGTTTAGTAATAATGTTGTTTGCATTCCTTTTATATTATATCATTTTATAAAATTAAGTCGCCGCGATTAAGTCGCGGTGTAAAGTTTCGTATTCGTCAGATGTTAATAATTCACTCAATCTTAGATGATCAAGTATGTCAATAATTTCATTATCAAGTTCAACACTATCATTCCCAGCTTCCTTTGACGATATTAATAACATTAATCTACCTATCATTTCAGTAGTTGAAGTAAATACTTTTACACCAGTTCCTGTTTTTTCTTTTCTATATTTTTCTACACGAGATTTATCGAGTTTATCAAATTTTCTTTTAAAACTCCACCCTTTACCAAAAGGTTTTGCTCTACTATTTTCTGCTGTTTTTTAAACGTGAGAGCAATGACACCGTTTCTCATTCTTTCATAAAGTGGAATCATATTATCAATCTCTGTAACCGTGTTTAATTCATCTTTAGCAGCAGCTCCGTCATTAAATATTACATCTAATTTATCGATTAATGCTTGATATTCTGCATCAGTCCACTTGCTTATATCATCAATACCCTTTATATTTTCTTTCTTTAAAAAATCATCATATTCAATACCTTTTATCTCATCATTTGCTCTTTTTGTAAAATAAAATCTTTGATCTCCAACTTCCATAAACTTTACAGTAAGATCACCGACTCTTTGTTGCTCCTCTTTGATATCTTTTATTTCTCCTGATAAACTTGTTATAATATTTGTTATTCCTTGCGTTGTTAACTCTGTTAATCTTTGCTCAAGTTCCAGTGGATTGTTTATCAATCGATCTGTTTCAGCTTGTCTAGCAGCAGGATCAGCTGTATTTGCTGTAAGTGCCTCAATTAATTTTCTTTTTTCTTCTTCAGATCTAGTAACAAGTTTTGCAGCAGCTGCTTCTTGTTGTTCTCTAACAATACCAACCAAACCTTTTTCCTGTAGTTGTTTAAGTTCTTCTTCTGACAGTGGTTTAGTTTCAGGTTGTTTACCTAATAATGCTTCAGTAACCGGCTTGAAAATTGTAGCTGTTGTTTCTGTAGCAGTTACTTGCCCACGTCGTGCTTCTTGTACTTTTTGCTTAAGTGATGCCTGAGATTGAGCAAGTTTTTTTAGATCTTCTATGTGTTGTCTGTATCTTGCTCGTTTGTCCATTATTATAATTATAAATTTTATAAAATTGAAACGCTTTACTGTAAGTAACTGTTAATACAACAGCGAAACATTTTAGTTGGATCATTTGTAAGTTTATCAAACAAGAAAAAGTTAAATTTATCTTTTGTAGCATTACGGTAAAGTTCAATAAACTTATCTTTTGTCACGCCACCGCATTGCTCGCTTGCAATATTTCTAACGTCAACATTATCCAGTCCTGGAAATAATATAAAACAACCCGTATTTCGCCGAATAAATCTGTCAACATTATAAAATCCTTGAGCGAGATAAACAGAATTACACTGTTTGTTACGTGACAGTGAGAAATATGATCTTATTTTGTTCATCTCCATGTTATTTAGCGGAATATCGTCAAAAACTACTATCTTATGTTCATCTGCATCAAGTTGATTAACTGGGATAAGATCTTCTGGCTGCCTAATTATAAAAAAATCTTCACCAGCTTTAAGATCATCACGAAGCTTGTTATTATATTCGCTTAATAACTCATACTTATCTTGCTGTGGATTGATTGTGTAAATATAAACTCTGTCGTAGTTAAAATTATCACCAAGAAGCAAGTTCATAAGCAAATTTGTTTTCCCCGATCCAGTTCGCCCAACAATAAGATAATGACAATCAGGAAGTTCATTGTTATGTTTGTGCTTCACTAGTCTCTCTGTATCAAAGTTTAGTATCGACGATTTTGCCATTTTGTATAATATTAAACTAGTGTTGATAATTTTATCTAGGATAGTAAATAATGAACTACTATACAAAATTTGGAACACTATTAGGAGATTTATCCACAGAAGGTTATCAAGGTGACTTATCCAAATATGCAACTCTTGATCAGCTCAAAAATGAAATCAATAATTTACTAAATCTTACCAGTGTAGAACCAGATGAAGTCGTCATTTTCCAGGACAAAGAAGGACGATTAAAAACGAGTGATGTAAAACTGCCAGATGTACTTGTACGAATTCCTAATGCGGTTGCTGATAATATCATTACTTTTAACAATCAAGGTAAGATACAAGATTCTGGTAGGTCAGTAAATGATTTTGTTAAAAAAGCTGGTGATTTATTTAATGGGAATATTGTTATGAACCAGAACAAGATTACAGATCTTGGATATCCAACTACAGATGGAGACGCTGTAACAAAGAAATACGTCGATGATCAGGACGTTCCAATCAATAATGAAATAACAGCGCTCAAAAATGAATTTACCGGTCACGTAAAAACGTTTTTAAATTTTCGTAGAAACATAAACACGCTTAAAGATGATTTTTTTGGAAATCCATCAATTGTTAACATTACACTCGCTAATATTAACACAAAACTCAATGATATTAACACAAAACTCAATGATATTATTAGTGGAATTCCTAATATTGTTGAGAAAACGAGTATGGTTAAAATTCCTCACAAACAGATTAAAAATATTGTGTATACTGTTGATACTGGTTATACTGGGTGGACACCAAAAAATAATTCTATCAAATATATTGCAGAAGTTACCGGTGTGTATAGATTGTCAGTGCTTAGCAGTGCAAAGTTTAGAATATCTACCAAATATCTATTTCGTCATCCAAATGATGACTCATCTGGAGTATTATCTGTAATAATAAACAAAAATTCTGAAGAAGAATTTGTACTTGAACCAGTTGATAAAACTTTAAAATTAGCAATTTTTCTCTGGTGTTTGGAATTTATAGCTGAACAACCAGCTCTTATTATGGATTAACCAAACATAGGACTATGTAAACAAATATTATAATGAAAAGAAGTATAGTTGATTTTAATCACATTTCAAAAGATATTCCAGAACAGGATGTGGACGCACTAATACAATACTACAAATATTATCACAAAAAACTTTGGTGTGTTAAAAAATGTTACAAATACTACAACAAGATCCTTCGAGTAATATCATATCTACCCTTGTTAATGACCAGTTCTGGTATAATTTCAAGTGGGATATCGTTAAATCCTTTTTTGTTAATTATATCTGGTATTGGTGTTTCACTTACAGCGGCGTGTAAAAAAGTAGAACCAAGACTTTTGATAAAAAAGCATGGATGTTTAACATCAATTAAAACTTACAAGAAACTACTTGATCAGATCCGGTCTTACCTACGAGGAGTCAAATATAATATGGATGATTTATTACGTGAATTTCGTATTATTGATAATATGTTAACAGATATTCTACCAATGAGGGTTAGCAAGTATGAAAAAAAATATCAAAAAAATATGAGTAACGTAAAATTTTATCTAAACTTAAGATATAAAATAACTAAAATAATATCACTTACATTCTAATGCCAGTTTAATTTCCGCCTTGTTAACTGAAACGTTCTAATGTACAGTTTAATTTTCATCCTGTTATCTGATAAAAAATTTGTGGTAAAACCCGTTTGCCGTCTTTAGAATAATTGTATTCCACACATGCGCTGTTCTAATAAATTAGTCACCTCTGTATGACAGAGCTTATCACATTCCAACACCTGTTGTTTTGTCTGGTTACAAAATATCTGTCTACGTAGTAGTAGTATTAGGAAATGAGGGTTTTGGCGGGGGTAGGGGTGGGGGAGTAGGTGTGGGAGGGGTGGTGAGCCAAAACCCTCATTTCCTAATACTACTACGAGCTTTGTTTACTTACTTCATTTTGATCAAGCAACGACTCTTAGGATATTTTAACACCACAGGCCACAGACACGTATCATATAAGAAATAACAGGCATGTCAATACGTTCATTATTGGAATATATTTGGAATACCACTGGAATTCATGAAAAAGTTTACACATTGGGACTTGTGACAAATATGTTAGGACTATTTTCGATTGAATTCCCATTACTGCAATTTCCTTTTAGATTTTCACTTGATTTTCTAAGAAAATAAATCATTTTTTGGAACATGTCCGTTTTCGCTATTTTATGTTATTTAGTTTGCGATCATACCGTCGTAATAATAATAATAATAATAATAATAATAATAATAATAATAATAATAATAATAATAATAATAATAATAATAATAATAATAATAATAATAATAATGTAATAATAATAATATTAATATTAATAATAATAATAATAATAATAATAATAATAATAATAATAATAATAATAATAATAATAATAATAATAATAATAATAATAATGTAATAATAATAATATTAATATTAATAATAATAATAATAATAATAATAATAATAATAATAATAATAATAATAATAATAATAATAATAATAATAATAGTCAGGAGAGAGGAACTAAAGTTGTTCAATGGTTAGCTACTGGACTCACAACAAAAATGGTACGAGTTAGAATCCTGCCATTGGAACAATACGTGTCCTTGGGTATGACACTTTCCTCCAATTTACTCGTCAATACAAAACTACTTGTGTTGCTGTGCAGTTAAGCACTAAACGAAACCTAACCAGAAACGACCATGAGGTTCAGATTACGTAACTATCAATAAAACATAATTGCCGTACTTTATTTGCATATGTTCAATCGTGCAAATATCCAATAATTTTACCTAGTAATATTGCAAATCGCAGAATTCAAATCCGTAAAAGAAACTTTAACTCGTTTGAAACAGCAGTTGTTTGTACGAGGAATTTAATAGTTTAATTTTTCCATAGTTTGCTATTGCTAAAATCTGTAGAAGACTATTCTGAAGAAGCAAATAGAGCCACACATTCTTTATAGAAAATAATAGACTGTACTTTCCAGTACATATACAATTATAACTATTGGAAAGCCCAATTTAAGATATTTGGATGGAGGCTCAAAACTACCTAGTCTTTCTGTAATTGCATCAAACAATTAATAGAAACCACTCCACAATATCCAGACGTAAATATAATATATAATTTATGTTGCATGATATTCAATACGGTGGTTAGAGACCAACGACTTGAAAATTTGGAAACATTTTGATTTCGTTTGGAAGAATTTATAATTTCAAATAACGACCAATATGAATGCTGAAACTCTGAGAGCTAGTATCACTACAATCACTAAGTGATTCATTTATCCAAGAATGAAGTACAACGTTTGAAGATCCATCGAAACGTACGACATGCCAAGCTGCCAAACATGACTTTAACTTTGAATTGTATGTCCAAGCACTCATGTCAATAAATAGACACTAGTGAATGTGAGTGACTTGTTACACAAGTCGCTTCATTCTTGAAACATATTTGCATGCGCGAATCAGCTGTTCTAAAGATATAGTTTGATTTATAACTTAAGATTATTAGAAAAGTTGAAATGTTACCCAATTTCTTTCCTCAGTTACATTTGTGGCATTATGTCTGAAAATATATAAGTATATAACAAAAAATATCAGGAGTATACAAGTGGAATCCATTCTCACCATTTCTAATGCCTATTAATGATACTGCATTATATACAGATACAAAAACACTACTGTCCAAACGTGCACATCTATTATGGTTAAAACATGCTTATTGAAATGTTGGTTATAATAATCCTGATCAATTTGGATTTCACAGATGATGGATACTGCAGCTAGGCACCACTCACTGGGATAAATCATTGGCGACAATTTCGGAATTAATGTAAATATATCGCTGTTATATACAAATGTGGAAAGTGTTGTTTGCATTTATTGAATGAAATATGTATGTTAATTGTTTTTGAGTCAGCGTAATTGATGTCAGATTGATTAGGAATGTAGGAATCCCTAATAATTATTTCTTGTGCTAGTGTTATTGACGTTCAATTCAAATTCTATGCAAAGTGGAACGATGATTAAGAGAAAATTGCTTGTATAACATCGACAGCAAGATACGTTTTAATTATTTTACCTATCCAATTGATATTATATTGTCATCGTTCTGATCATCTTGTAGTACGATAAAAATTACTAGTATAAATTGTGTATGCATTAGGGATGCTAAACAGTTTCAAAAGCATGTAGTACACGGTGAATGTGTAAGGTTTAAAGTTAGTCTGATCTCCTAAACCTATCCATACCCTCCCACCTTAAGGTATATTCCCAGTTTGTGTATTAAATCAATTTGTATTTGAATGCCCATAAAAGCTTAGGAAAATACTATTTGAAATTACACCCTGACAATGTACGTTCATTGTTTTGTTTGATAATGCATACGTTAATGCCTTTTCAGCCTGTTTCAGCTCAGGTAATGACCGTCCTTAAAGACGATGTATTAGGCGTTCAGCGTATTACACATTATGTAATATATTTTATTCGGTATAGCCAAAAAATTATTTTAATGGCTATCACGCGGAATTAAATGCCACAAATGAATAATCAGAACACCCACCCAATTATAAGAACGTGATGGCATCGGCTGATATATAATAATTGTTAAGTTAATGTTATTTACTTTTTTATTTTCTTATGTTACAGTCTATCCATTTTAACGGCCATCATTCTCTGTAAAATCCCAAATATAAAGAATTAATTGACTCAATTAATCAACATTGACACGCGATCAGCACATTTCATCCGTGGATCGATACAGTAAACCTTATCGAGAAGTTGTGATACTATACCAAAAAGACAACACTTAAAATATATGAATGATACACAATATTTGTTACTGGGTAGTGAGTGTTATGTAGTAATTGCTTATGCCTAAAAAGTATAGGAAATCGCTATTATTCCCCAAAACCTCTGTTTTTGTGACCACGACAGTGATAGTTTGAACAATTGACGACATTGAGTCAGGTCAAATTAATATATGGATCGAAACTCACATTTTTTATACAAAGCATATCAAATGACAACAAATGATTTTAAGAGAGTAGCCTTTTGAAATTTACGATTATACTGTAAGTCACTTTCACTAATCAGCCCCAAAATGTCGTCTCCATTTTCTAGTTATACTGTCCATGGTAGTGGCGTTCAAAGTCCAGAATATTCTGGTGGAAGCGCTAGCCTTGCAACTCCGAGTACGCTCCCATGTTTTCTTTGAATTTATGAAGATGAGCGTCATGGATATTTGCATTGAGAGAATGGTGCAACGCATTGTACCGTAGGTCTTCACCAGAATCTAAACAAGCTCAACATAGTTTTCGGCATTGTGATTGCTTAAAAAGCATCAAGACACGGCGACAAAGCTGTCCAAGAAGCTTTCTCTTTACTAGTTAGCTTCTTTGGGAATTCATTACAATATATGATTTTCTTTAGCTGGCAGATGATTTTGACGAAAACACTTTCTCTGACCTTTGCCTTAGACAGCTTATGGAAAAAAGTCTCAAAGACACTTGAATGATGCCGACTCTCCATCTAGGAATAGGACAAATTATTGCATAAGGAATCATTGAATGTGCATTTGTGGCATTAACACCATTCCGGTTTCCACCAGTAACTCCCACCTGACTTTTTTCCTCCACACAGTAAATTCGGTCCGCTGTGGTGAGTCCCGCTTGTGGTAGTACGCCTATTGTGTTCGTGTTGCTTCAATGGCAAGTATAGCAGAGACACATTGTAAAACCGCCTTTGAGACCCATTAGCAGTACCCCACCTGTGATTTTTCCGATGTCCTTCCAGACGTGCTCATCATACTTAAATAAGTCCAACAAGTCTTGAAGCTGTTGTAATCCTCTTTTAGAAGCACCGATTGAGCTAGGGGAAGATACGGGTACTTGTTCCCATTACGAAACAGCACAGCTTTGAGGCTTTTGGACGAGTTTTCAAAGAAGGGGCTCTTCTCATCCTGGTTAGAGGCGATTCCGATTACCTCGAACAGACTGGTCACATTGTGACAAAAGCAGAGCCCATCGTGAGGGTTGAGAAAGATGGAAAACGCTTGGTGACTCTTCCTCATATCCGAGATTTAAAACTTGCAGCCAACAGTTCGCACTGCTGGATCATAGAAGAATTTATGCATTTAATTTGGTGAAACCAAGCCTCTGATTTGAATATTTTTTTGGTTTGGGTAGAATGCGTTTCTCTGCTCAGCCCCACATCTGATATAGATCAATACGTCTGCCGGAACCTTGCAGCAACTTGATGCCATCTCAGAAAAAGGCAGATATGTATCTACTTAGACAGTAGGAACTAAACAGAAATGGTAAGCTTACGGTCCCTGTATTTAAACTGCTATTTATATTACTGGAATGTTCTTAAAAGATCTTGACGTTACCCCAAGTTTAGAGATCACTGAATCTATATGGAATATTCTGTAAATAGTAAATTTCGGAATATCACATCCCTGTTCACAAAAGCAAAGCTTGTGGTGAATAAGGACCATTTTATATACTTTTGAGGAATAGGCAAGTAGGAAATAATATTTACCATCAAGGGAATAAGCAAAATATTTTAAACTGTGATATAAAAGAATAACATTAATTTTTGTTTATTTCCCAAAAAACTTTGGTTTCGATTTTTCAGATTTTAATATCTGAAATTCAGACGTAATTTTTGAATATGTCTGCAAGTTTGCAACCAAATTCTGTAACTGACTCTACCCTCAAGGTTGGATTATTACTTATTATCAGTCTGCAATTGGTACTACTCAATGCTAGATTCCATATTATTTTGGGGCTTGATTATTAACGCGATGAAATTTAAGTAATTGTATTACCGTAAGTAACATTACTCTGTAATCAATAGCATTTTCGTGAAAGTGTTTACCTTTAGTTGTTGAGTGTAAAATGTATATGGTTCTGGATCAGTGACCAAATATTGAAAACCAACTTGTCGTTTCAGTTTAGTTACTGACAATTTGCACGGTTCATGTTGAACACAAACTAGAAAACTAACTATGAAAGGTTAATGTTTTAAGCAATTTTTGTATTGTTGTAATATCTAATTATCACGTGCATGGTCATTATCTGAGTTTCTTTTTTTGGATATAAAAATTATCGTATATTGGGTCATTGCTAATTTTCTAACCCGTATTGATTATTTCAAATTTAGGTGTATAAATGGTATCTTTGCAGCCCATCATTATATTGATCCTGAGTAAAGTACTATTCACGTGTGGCCAAAACACTGCTCATATATATATATATATATATATATATATATATATATATATATATATATATATATATATATATATATATATATATATATATACATATGCATATATACATATTAACTAAACGGAAGATATATACCACAAATAATTGCAAATTAATCTTATTGCAAAATGTTCGCTTTAAATTTAATGGACATTATTTTTCACTTTGGATTTACAAGCTTCTTGTTTTCGTAAAATACGTTTCTCAATAATACTGTTCACTTTAGATAGTGAGCAGTACGGTACCCTATGAATGTCACTGCCGCAAGAATGAATTATCTTGTATGGTGTACGAATTGCTAAAGCCAATACAGGTCTTGGAGATCAAAATAACAGCGTTATTGTCATCATGAATGGCACTTGCGAGTGGTGGTATGATATTATTTTGTTCTTGTCATGGATATATTGATAAGCTTAGCACAAGTGATATATAATGACCGCAAAGGTTACTGACTAGCTAAACTCACACTGATTAGTTCTAAAATAATGGAAATACGTTTCATGGAAAAAAGGGTGTATTGACTATTTGAGCTAGGATGTCTGATACTATGGAGGAATTTTGGGAATAGGCCTGTTGTATAATCAGTGAACATTGAAAAAGTCTTTCGTTCCAACGGTCTTGTCGCAGTCTTTGACCAAAAATAGCTTATTTTGAACATACAGCATCAGTCGCCACATAAATATATGTCTTGAGCCGGATAGACCGGATATCGCATGTTTGGTTGTATATTTATCAATTTATTGACGATTCTCTTGAACACTCTACCGGGTACAATACAACCATGTTGAACCCTGAAGAAGGATAATTACCTGAACCAAACCATCATTTAGTAAAAGGGACTTTATAACTGATTCCCTCTCGTCACTCATTTGTTAACAGTATAATAGTACGAATACTCCTTGAGACTTTAGAAGGGCCTCGTCAAATTTTAAATTTGGATTTAGTATATATTTAGTTATTTTCTCTTAGCACGCTGGAAACGGAGTTGGCGTCTATGCGCCGTTAATGAAATACAAATATCCACCCCATGCTGCGTAATAGCCATAAATACATCCTCTAAGTAACTCAACCAAGCATGTAGGTCTAACGTGTTTTGATGACTCATGTGATTCCTATAGCAATTTTTACCTCACCTATAATTCTATTCGTAAGTGTTGTATCATGACATTTGCATTGTAGTACGCATGTATCTAACGAATAAAATGACAGCATATAATGCCTAGAACTGAACACTAATAAGTACAAAATAATGTAATATTGTCAGTGACCTACATTGCATAGTTTACAGGCTAAGACAAATGTACATGCTTAATAGTGACAAAGCCAAATAATAAAATTAAATCAGTATTCATCTATTAACTTCACCGTCTTGCAATTGTATAAGGTCGGTGTCACCTATATTTGAAGATTTGAATGCTACGGTTAACTATTTGTATTGAGCTCATGCCCGCAATGTATTTTATCTTCAGTACTATATTGTTGTGATTGGAATCATGAATCCCAGTAATTTGGTACCCCTTGATGACGGCTTGTTTTATAATTTCTGCCCACTATTATCAAAATTCTACTACAAAATCCAGGGATAGCACAGTCTGTTCTGTCTGTTATATATTTATATTTATGTGTAATACATAAATCCTCTATAACTTGATGTCTTTCATAGGACTCTGGAATGACTATATATATATATATATATATATATATATATATATATATATATATATATATATATATATATATATATATAGAGATGCAATAAACTGACGACGAACAGTACGAAACTAGTAACTAACTAGCCTAAGCGCTTTCGACTCTTTCCACATGTGGAAACAGCCATGTAGAGGTTTACAAACACAACGTTTTTGTGTTTATTTGTTTGTCGTATATATGTTTTGTATTTGCCTTTGATAAAGACTCATTAAGAGTCGTAAGCGCTTAGGCTAGTTAGATACAAGTTTCGCACTGTTCGTCGTCAGTTTATTGCATCTATTTTAATCAATCCCTGACACACGTGATCCCTTGGTGGATCCAGTACGCTTGAAAGGGTTGTTATTCGCCATATGATTTGTATTCTTATATATATATATATATATATATATATATATATATATATATATATATATATATATATATATTATATATATATATATATATATTTACTAGATCTTCATGCGAGTGTATCTACTGCACAGATCTTGTATAACACCGATTCACTGCCATCATTTCTTGGTGATGCGTGCTTAGTCTTGACGGTATATAGGTTGGTGCGCGAAGGCAAGGCGATGGGTTCCATTTACTAGCTGACCTGGGTTTGAAACTCCTTAGAGCACGAATTCAATTTCTCTAACCTGTATGATGTTATTGTTTGCATAATATATATATATATATATATATATATATATATATATATATATATATATATATATATATATATATATATATATATATATATATATATATATATATATATATCTTCATTCAAGATTTCTATTAAAGCACTTTCGTTTCTTTCCAGAGAAAATAATCACTTGAATTTAATACTTCAAACTAAACAAAATTCGCCCCATACCTACTGCACACATAATATAATATAAGTAAAAAGGGGTAGATATTAAAGCAGGAATGACCAAATTATCTCACTCACAAGGATATGCAGTTCTCTATTTCACGGCAGTTCACAATAAGCATTTTCAAAATGACAAGTTTATCTAATGGAAAGGAATCTTCAGGATGGTAAAATTGTTTACAACCTCACGTACATTTCCACTAAAGCTCACTTAGGACAGATGGTCAAAACACTGCTTCAAGTAAACAGACTTCTATTCATAAAGAGCATGATATACAAGAATATTGCATCAATATATTAATTGTTTACATGAAATGAAACTAGAAAAGTTCAACCAGCTGAAGGAGAAATGAAATCAGTTTTAAGCAAAGTGAAATATATCATGTAATATTGCATTATAAAAGCATGTAATGCAATTAAAAGCCAAATTTAAAACTAACAAACAAGTAAACGAAGTATACGCACCATTTACCCTCATACGTGAAAAGAAAGGTTTACACAATACAGCTTTCTGTTCACTATAAGACAAATATACATGTGGAACATGATCATAAAAAAATCTTATAAATGAAAAAAGGTATGCATTAAACAATATATTTTTATACACGTGAAAGTTCATCAGATATTAACCTTTTCCCTTGATGTGCCTAATGTCAATATTATATTTATGCAACATCAATACATTCTGATGTTTATTTTTTATATTGGCGATAAAAGTAGCGAGTTGTGATTACTATACACAATATTCGGTTGAGCTGACCTAGTGTAATGATAATATCAAAGACACACTTTAATAATAATTTATCTGTTGCTTATTTAATTTCTTAGAATAATAGCACACTAGATGACCTACATCGTTTATGTCTTTTTGAATCAGTATTTCTCCATCTTTAAAATCACTTGCATCAAGTAACAGTTTAAATGATTTGCTAAAATTTGTAGCTGTCAGAACTGGTGCACTCCTAAGTACAAACTTTAACTAATTAAAACCTGCTTACATTTTTGGAACCAGTGAAATTTGTTATCTTTCTCAATAAATAGAATAGGGATTCATCAACTATGATAAGATTGGATTAAAGTTTCGATAGTATCCAGCCATAAATAAATATCACTTCAGTTTCTTTTTACTGATAGTTTCATTGGATTCAAAGAAAGCCTTGACCTTATCATCTGTCTGTTTATCTTATCCATGACCCACGATATGTTCTAGAAAGATAAACGAGTACTAACTACTCATGTTTAGATAACGTAAGTGTCAATTTACATCAGTGTGTCAGTCAACGATTACCCGAATTGTCACTAAATTATATTTCGAAGTGTTGCTGTAGATGATGATATCATCGACAATATCAGAATTTTCAACATGTTTATTAAACCTTGCAAGCTTCTAGGCGAAACTTTCATCATAAACAGCATCATTATATACTGACAAAGTCCATCTAGTGTCACAAGTCTGAAATTTCCTTTCCATTTTCCGTCAGTGGAATTAGACAAAATCCTTTGCGCAATCAAAATGTTGTGACCTACTTTGCACTTCCAATTTTATCAATGGATTCATATATTTTAGTACTGAAAATAAATCAGAATTAGTCACCTTTCTATAATTATGCAGAAGGTATCATCTGTTTTAATGGCATGATGTGCATTGTGATCTTGTAGGTACATCTGAAAATAAGTGTTCATATTCAAATAATAACTGTTTTATGTCGATAATTTCTTCTTGCAGTAGATGTTATAGTTTCTGGCACAGATTATTTATAATTTCTGAATTCCTAAGATTGTTTTCTCCAAAGTCAATACAATATGAATGCACTCCATTCCTTAGATCATTATTGTGTAGAACAGGTAGAACTAAACTAAGTTTATGATTAACTTGGCTATCTCTATCCAGATACTCCTTTAACATATTTATATAGCAAAGTTGTCTCCTTCTCACATGAGTATTTACGATGTAAATGTGTAAGGATAATAATAATCTGCCTAAAGAGGATTTTGTCAATAGAGCCAGAACTATATATCCAGGCTAAAAACTCCGTTCTTGTTTATTTGCATCCTACTCTAATTTTATTTTTGATTGAGTAAAGAGTAGACTAGTTCTCGAATCATCACAAGCGAAATACCTTAAAATGGAAAAGATTAATTTCTGTAACATCATTGTATAGAATCTTCTTATTTAACAACTTCATTATTATATTTGTCTCTCATCTTTCTCTTTCAAAAGGTGCATTTTTTCACTTCCTTCTCTTTCTAAATTTGTTTAATTTCTATTGGTACGCATTTGGAAACTATATATAATAATGACTTTGATAGAGTTTCTTCTCATAATGGAGCAGGTTAGGTACACACCAGAATCTATATTTTAGATCATAGCGCCAAAACATATTAATGCAAATTTCACGGGTCATTTTCATACATATTGACATCGTCCCAATTGTTGTTTTAGATTGTAATGACATTTTCCAGATCAAGATAGTCTGTACATGGCGGTCAATATTATTAGTTGAAGAAGAACCTGGGAAAACCCCGTAAAGAACCACTGAACCACCAGAAGCTACTGGCAAGCTTTTTAACATATCCACATTGGCTGAACCCGAGAATCGAACCCACGCAGACAGAGGAGAGATAACAGTAATCCGTAACGATGAGCACTTTAGACCACTCGAACTTTACGACCCCCTGTTCCCAATTGAATATATCGGTAAGGTAGTATGTGCTTTTAAAGAATCCAAAGATATAAGACAGTGCAACTGAACAGGGAAATCTTCTTCTATTACCTTAGACCATTGATTTACGTGCTGAAATTCCGAAATTGAAGTCTGCATTCATTAGTATTACTGCTGGAGTTACTGCGTCCCCTGCGGAATTTCATACCTTGCTAATAGTTAGGTTTCTGGAAAATCATATATATCCTTTAAAATATCATTGATAGGCCAGACGATTTTGAATAATCATTGCTGTATCATGCTAGACTCAATATCATTGTGGCGAAGTCGACACATTTCTGTATCGATTTGATATTGTTTTTCATCAATCATGTACGTATCACTGTCAAATAACGCCAAATATCGCCCTCTATTTCAATAAATGCCTCAGCGGGTAATAAACATCTAAATGTATCATGACACGGCAGTTCATTTCGTCCACGCTAATCTGTAATTTGTGTGTCATAAGAATAATATTGATGATCTCGCACAAACTCATCTTTGAGTACTGGTGCTTCTATGCGGGGCAGACACGTTTGAACATCATGATTATAATTATTGTCGTCTAAAAAGAAGACCACGTTCTGGTGTCAAACTAGCGAATATACACTTTTCTTTCTCTGATAATGATACACCAACCAACTCTGCTAGCATCCTGATATATATTTTTACTAATATTCTCTGGCATTACTTAAGTGTTTGGTAATTTTTTGCTGGTTGGTTCTTTTTCTTATTAATTGCCTCTCTTTGATTGCTGAAAACGCTTTACTAGCTAGATTACCTAACAACATCCAGTTCATATCCGTATGATATTTTGTATACTGGTAACCAGGAATTTATCACCCTGACAATGGATGGTCCACGTTGAGTACTAGGAACGATCATATTATTGTAGTAATTATATTTAATTACATACTCAGTCGCTATAATAATCATCGACGATTTCATTAATGAGAGAACTTTAATATCCATGATACTGCCTCTACATAATCATATCTGCTGCTTCATTAATTAAATGAGGTAATTTTTATTGGGTGAAAGTGGTAGTAGCGGTGGTATTCGTGTTAATTGAAATCGTGATTGTTTCTGTAGTTGTGGAGATTGTGGCAATTGTTGTCGTGGTGATACTTGCTGTACAATATAATTATCGATCTTATTTGCATAATCAATATATTTTGGATTGTTGTTTCGAGCTTGATTGACGTTATAGTATACTCGTTTAATCCATTTATTGCCAGGTATCCTCACTTAATGGATCATCAGCGAAATCAGAGTTTAAAAAAATGTTTTCGATCATAATAACTTTTCTCATGTAATTTTAGATCTTCGGTTTTTCCTATATGATTAATAGTCTTCATTAAACATATTAACCAATTTAACTCTGGCTCTTGCATCTGATCCTTTATCTGGTTCTTGGATATGATCTTTCATATCACATATTTCAACACGAGTTTGGCCAATAACTTCAAGTATTCCTTGCATTGGTTGAGCAGCAGCTATTTTAGCTGGAATGCTCCGCAAAATCCTTTTTATCTATTTCGTTATTTCTGATATTTGTTCCATTTGCTCAAGCCGTTTTCTCTAACGTTGGGGGATGAACTTTAGTTGCTTCTGTGATAAATTTACATGACTCTTTTGTAACCTCTTCAAATTAAAATTGAAATTTCTGACGTGATTGTGTTGCTTAACGGTATCACGAACATGTAACTATTTTTCAATTGTCTCTATTCGCTTACGAGCTAACCTATCTGAATGAAGTTATCCAATACTTATCTTTGGTAATATTATTTATACTGTATGTTTAAATTATAGCAGCAGAGAGGGTTAAATTTGATTGCTCCTGTAAGTAAACGAAATCTTATAAAAATCTGTAAAACAAATACGACAACGATGGTTTAACAAAATAGATAACCGAAACGATTTATTACCAGTTCTTAACCGTAATAATTGAAATAATCTCGGTTAGAGACTCCGCTTTAACGTTATTGACCTTATTTTTTAGCCTCTTGTGTGAACCTTTGTTTTTGGTAACGAACTCAGGTAAAAACGTTGTGGTGCACCCGTAGAACTGATTGGAAAGTGTTTGGCTGGTTGATAACCGATAAGTGGGCGCTAAATGCCTGACTGAACAAGGAAGTGAATGGTGATCAGTGACGGAGTGGTTTGAGTAACCTCATGCGTGTAATCTTTTAGTCATTGGCTAATGTTGGGGTACATATATGTTGTATGATATCCTTCCCATTTTTAAATCATTTTACTATTTTGGTAAAGTACACGATATGTATCATCTGAGTGAAACGCATCATTTTTTTTGTCGTGTACATTACTGTGAATCATTAACATTTGTCCTTGCACTATGTAAGATCATTTACTTGTATTCACATTTATGTTGCATTAGGATCATGATATTTGAGTTATTTTATCCAACATTTGTTTCATATAACTGCATAATCATATTTTTTCCATTTGAGTTGTTCATCAATAAACTTTGTATTTTTACGAACCATCATTATTGTTGCGTTATCTATCAGATTCACATTCTTCACTTCATTGCGAAACTCAAATATCTTCCATTTTCACACAATTTACATGCATCAAGAAAGCAAGCCAAGTTAATTGTAAGCATTAAGTTTAGAGTCGTCCTCATATTGAGTCTCTTAAAAGCACTGCCAATATCTTGTAAAGATCATTTGACTAATATAATTTTAGAACGCTATTAACGTCAATGCGATCGCATATACTCAAGTATATATATATATTTAATTTTAAGACACCCAACTTTAGTTGTCCAGTCTGCACCCTCAGTTATTCTGCAAAAGAGAGAAATGTTTTGGGTTGGTACCAGCGTACTAATTTGCAGACAACGCATACATTTTGTTCGTAAAATAATCTTTATAGAAAATTAAACTACAAGATTCGTATCATCTCTGCTGTTTGTATGACTGTATGAGAATAGGATAAACCGAGAGGAGGGAAATGAATCATTGTCCGATTTTTGGAATATTTTAAGGTAGTAACTATCGAGATACAGTCGAGATTTGATCCGAAGGATCGATCGAGAACTTGTGTATTTCCGCGACATTCCTGCAATATATCGTTCGTTTGCTGCACCAGGGTTTATATTGTCCGACGCCTTCCTGACTGTAAATGGAATCTTAGCTTCCACTCATTAAGTGCCATGGACTACAGCTAATATATTAATATATTCATGCGCATCGGTATATTTGCACATATATTTCATCGAAATACTCGGTTTCTGACTTGAATGCCTGCATTGATTAATCAAAACTTTTGGAGGATAAATGCAGACAAAATGAATGTTGTGGGTATTTGCTAATCGTCAATGCGAATAGATGGAATGTTTTCAAAGGAATTTCATATTCAGTGGAGCGCATCATTGAGAAGCATTAGTCTATCTGCCAATTACAAGGTTCCAAACATAATGAATCTAATTAAATATATTCAAAAATGATTCATTTGGCTTGATTCTCACAACGATGCAATTAACATGAGTTGCATTTATGTTATGGATTGTCTTCAACGTTGGAGATATATGATGTTAGCTGTCGGACAGTACAATAGTGTCTTCATGGGTTCATGAGAGATAACAATCCTTTAACGTCCACGCACAATTGTCTTTCCCATTCAACAAGAGAGGATGATTGCCATTCAACAAGCTGAGTGGATGGGATTATAAAATCGATATCCAAATATTCACAAATGTGTGTCAAGAAATGAATATTGTTGAGTTTAGGGGATAGGAATGTACACTAGTATGTCACTAGCTACTAATAACTAAATCTTGCACAATGTCAAATGTTTTCTCCAACGGTAAGCATTCTTAAATAAAAATATGTATGCATTAGAAAACAAAAGCTAGCGTACCGTTCACTATGAGCTGTCAATGAGCAAATCAAAGTATTTGCAGATGTAGTGTTAGTTATTGGGATAGATGTTTTGACATTGCTAACGTCAGCACAATCATCTTTTGAAGAGATATTGCTTTATGGCACCATACATTTACTTACGAAATGATAATAATCAAACACATTATTCAAGGCATCTGAAACCCAACGTTAATGCTTAAACAGACCTACATGCAAATGCATGTACATGTGATCACAGTGCAACTATGGCATGAATACGATGATTGCAACGAGTTGTAGCAAAAATTCTATATTCCTGCTTATTAAAATACAAAATGGAATAAACTTTAATTAGAAGCGACTTCTAATGTTGTCATGTTAATTTCCTTTCTTTCGGTTTTCCCTTTTGTTCCTGTTATGTTTGTGGAGGGTTATGTTGGTGGGGGTGATGATGTACTATACAATATTTGAATTTTTGCTATATTAATCAAAAAAGAAATTATACAGTCCACCTAAAATACTAGCTTGTTGCAATTTCAGAAAACACCAATATATAGGATTCTGAATCAGTGATAAATATTTTATTATCTCTTCTACAACAAAGTGATGCTGCATTTAAATATTTTTTCCACATGATTTAGATGCATTTAATTAATATTTAAAAAAGTAAATATTAAGAGGAAATGTAAAGATGGAAACATTCGTAGCCAGCTGGAGACATAATAATGTTACACGTCATTACAAATACTTATATGTGCGACGTATACTATGTTCAGTAATTTTGTATTGATAGTGCAGGTAAAAGTTTTCAATCTTTTGTTTCATTTATTAAAAACATAAGGCTAAGAACACATGGCGTCCTCTGCGATGCATAGTAGCTGGCGCGTATGCACTCGGATGAGGGAGGTACTGGGTTCAGAGTCGTACCAAAGACCTACACAAATGGTATTCACAGCTGCAACGCTTGGCGCTCCGTATTAATAGGTTAGTGTTATGACTTGTCGGCCTGGTGTCAGGATAAAATTACTGGGTGGGACATCATATTGCATCACTGTGGCATGATGCCCAAGTGCACGACATTACTATAAACAGCCACAATGCAGACATAGTAACAGTGTGACTGAAAAATCGTTAAAGCTTTGTGATTACAAACCTTTTCCAGATTATATGCTGAAACAAGGGAAATATCCAAAACTTCTAATTAGTACTTTCGTTGATTGCTGAGTTACACCCAGGTTAAATATAAACTCGGTAGAAATGTCATTTGCACGTGCAGGGAATTATGTGCAAATGTACTACTTTCTGCAAATTGTGCCTTTTGGAAAACAGATAGCATCTAAAGCTCAATGCTGAGCAATCAAACAAAGCCATGCACCTTCTCAGGCGATTTACATTTATAAGTGTGCGATTGTACACTTTTCAGCATATTTTGGAGGTTTGACATAATTTAGCTTATTGCAAATTTTCACATTCAAGAACGAAAATTAATATAGACATTTAGAATCAGGATACCAGGATTTTCGTGTCTGTATTATGAGCCTTAGGGAAACATGTTACGTTATGTTAAATTCGCAGGATTGGATTTTGGAGCTTAATGAAAGATGGAAAATAATCCATATAGTATTCATGTTGTACGATACACATTCACATTTACATGATAATTGGTTTAAATGCATGACAATCATTTTTATTTTATCTGTGATATATTTTTCTGTCCCATCAAGCATCAACACGTAACCATTATGCGCTGACATGAACATCTCACAGGTATTAAATTATATTTTTATGCAACAACGGAGTGACATTTTAGACGACGTGTAAAACAACAGCGATATAGATAATATATTTAACTTTACTATATCTTTGTTTTCCTAAGAAAAATGCATACATCCATAATTTCCTTTAATGTTAATGTAATAAAGTTTAGTGGACTTTTATTTCACTGGTAACATATTCATTATTAACATGTTCTTCTTCATGTGTTGTCTTAACTGTCAAAAATGTTTTCAGCAATATATATATATATATATATATATATATATATATATATATATATATATATATATATATATATATACATATACATACATATATATATACAATTATGAATATAAACATATATATATGTTTATATGCTTAGTAATGTACATGAACTTGTATAGGCACACGTATCAATTAATGAATGTGTAAACATAATATGCTATGTACTGAGTGAGACATGAGATTAACGGTCTTGATTCGAGTGCAGTCTTCTTTAGCTATTCTCGCCATTGTTCCATTAAGATTATTCCATTATCGCCTACAAACTCGTTTTCAAAACAAAATCCATACGACTTTTGAGGCGCGAGTAGACAGTAAAGTGACGGTGGAGCAAGGCGTTGTTGTTAGTTCTCAGATTGAAACTTTCATTGGGTAAGCGCAATAAGTAATAATCTAGAACCAGTGACAAGGTTTGTTCTGTTCATATTTGGTTTCGTCTCCATGACAATTTGGTTAACAACCCCTATATTCGTTTTCTCTTATGTAAGGACATACGAAGGTATCCCGCTTACTCAGAGGTCGTGGTTATATTAAAACTAGTTGATTGAGGATCTCTTGTATTAATAAAAAATAGCAAAAATGAGAATACTCTTATTTTGCAGCTTGAATTTAAATTAACCTTAAATGTTAACCTTTAGTATCATTGTTTCAATGTTTAACGACCAAGAAAAACAATGTGGTTTTCTTAGATTGTCAAAGCACATTGTTTAAGAGGAACGATAACGCCCTAGAGAGATGTTAACGATCTAGACTTGACAGCTGAATGAGGTACAGTTGTGTTTGTTTATCGGCAACACCAGAGTATTAATTAATGATACATTAAAGTATGTTGCCCAATACACAAAACAAAGACAGGTCAAGTAAATCTGATAATCTGTCGGGATAGATAATCACAGTCGTTCTTTTATGTGATGTGATGTAGAATGTTAGAACTGGGCTAAAAGAAATCCAGATTGACTTGCATATTATTTGATCATAAACATGGGCAAAATAGCATGCTGAATAGTACACATATTTCATGTCCGAAATATGGCAATCATTACAATGGTAGATCTTGCCTCTGGGTAAAGTGAATAAAGTGTAAAATGATAAAAAGAGTGGACAATGGTGAAAATCATCAAACATTATGGCGTGACATCTCTTAATTTAAATACAAACACTACTTGCTTGAATAAAGTAATGGTGATCCTTTCGAAAATTAATCATACAGTAAATTACAGGTAATATTTCAGGGTGATATGTTTGTAGATGATATGTTTAGTGTAATTAATGATATTATATACTTATCGCTCATCATGTAGTACCTGTTGCTTAAAAATATCAGCATTGTATCCATATAGGGTACTAAAATGTTTCACAGTCATGTGGACACGAAAAATGGCGCAATATTGGCTAGTTTGTTTACACATTTCATAGGACGTTATACTGCAAATATTGCTTTTATTTTTCTGGTGTGTAGTTTATGTCAATTTAATTGTTTGGATCTGAATTTATGATTTTTAAGTCCATACATCTCTCCAATCCACCAACCTAAATTTTCTGCGCCGGGTTGTATATCAAATCCTTCAATTTATTTGTGAGCTTGTTTGTTAGCAAATCATTACTTGAAGTTACACAATCATAATGTACTGCAACAAAAGAACATTTCTAATTTATTCAGTCCTAATATTCCCCGATTGCAGTTAATACCTTTCCACCTGCCGTTCTTCTGGCAATGCCCGTACGTAAACCGTGAAGTATTATACTGAGCTTTTTAAAATGTGTTACACATTTGTTATTCTCTTTTGTTCGTTGCAGTCAAACGGTTGTTTGAATGATTATTAATAAAATGCCACGTGCAGATAACCAATGCGTTCAGTTAGTTTCGTAAAGTGTTACATTATGGCTAAGAGTTGTTAATTGTTACATGTGTTACTCACTGTTTAGTTTTGATTCGTTCATTACAATCGACCGATTTTTAATTGATATTATACAATAATACCAGACAAAAAAAAACGCACCAGATTATGCATGTCTCAAACATAGTGGGCGAGGAATCTTAGCACGAATTTAGCGGTTGAGTCCTATTTTTTGTAAGCAAGTTGTGCGACTATTAAAAATAGACCAAAATGTAAATACTTAAGTGAGTTAAAGAAGAGTGATATAGTGCCCTTAAAACATAAGGTATTAAAAGAGGACGCAGTTATTATTTGCCGCGTCAGGATCAATTATGTCAAATTGTCAAAAAGGAATGAGTGTATAATAACTGCTTTCTGAATCAGGGAAAGTGATGTGGAATTGATAAGAACAGCAGCAAAGGAGGTGAACAGACAATTTGTTGGAGACCTTATTTATGAAAAATAAAGCTTCCTATGAAAATGAAATCTCAGGCCATATCGTTAAATTAAAGCCTCTAACTGACCTAGAGCTTCTCTTTTTGGGTTAGCTCATTTTGTTATTTTATCATTGACGCTTTGCTTTTATCTTAAGGCGTGTTTCGTTTACCCACTGGGTCATTCAATATTGGTCGTTCACCTCATCTGCTGCTATAATTAATCATTGTTATATCATTAATGATTGCAGAAACACATCTAGATTAGCTCGCGAGCGATATAGACAATTACAAATTATATACCTGCCAGAGAGTCTGTCAAGCAACAACTACAAGGAGTCCTAGGTTGAATATGAACAAGGTGCAGAACAATTATTTAAAGCTGTATCGGAGACAACTAAAAGTCTTCTTCCTACGTTAAAGCAAACTGAAAATTAACTGGAAAATATAGCAGAAAAAAACAAATTAAACAAAAATGATTTTACTGGGACTTCAAGATGATATACCTATTGCTTAGCAAATAATTATACCCGATGGCGCTGAATTATACCCGATGGGGCTGAATTATACCCGATGGCGCTGAATTATACCCGATGGCGCTGAATTATACCCGATGGCGCTGAATTATACCCGATAGACCTGAATTATACCCGATGGCGCTGAATTATACCCGATGGCGCTGAATTATACCCGATGGCGCTGAATTATACCCGATGGCGCTGAATTATACCCGATGGCGCTGAATTATACCCGATGGCGCTGAAGCACCAGGCTCAAGACCAAAACTAAAAGATCCTGTAATAGTTAAATGCTACATTGTTCAATAAATATAATGAAAATATTGTTAAGGTAATTAAGAATGAGATTAAAAACTTACGACAGTCTGCTGCTATTGTTGTAGATGTTTTTCATTAAAGATAAATTAATGAAATCTGAGCAAGCTGATGATATTAAAACTCATGAAAATTTGCAAAAAGCATAATATCGCATACATTATAGTATTGAAAGAGTTAATACTAATGGTCCGTTATATCAATTTATTTTAATAAAATTGATGATTTAATCCAAGCAAAAATCCAAGAAAGGAAACAAAGAAAGAATATAAAGACAACAAAAACAATCAAGAAATAAAATATGCGAAAGAAGAAGCAGCAAGACAAAAATTATATTATGCAAACAAAAAATTAATTAACACCGGAACCAGAAGAAACAATTCTGGAATAATATAGATACAAGGGTTTACCACCTTTAAGAGATAAATATGATCTCATAGTCCGGAATATTCTTGCTGAAATTGTAGAAGAATAATTTTCTGATGAATTGTAATCATTATTAAAAGAAAGGGTAGACCGCTTAAAGGAAGAATTAAACCAACTAAAACCTTCTACCGGAAGTTGTTTTGTTATTTTATATCCCAACAATGTCCTTGCCGATGTTAAACGACTAGGAATCCTCATTGGATTTGAGAAAGTCGAGCTGGCAATAATTACGCAGAAATCATTAATGAAGCAACTGATATTGAGAAACGATTATTTGCAGTCGTTATCATGGATATTGTTTGTTGGTCACTTGTTAATGAAATCGTCAATCATTACGGCAGTGATTAGATATAATTACATATAGTGACTATAATAAGATGAAGATAGATAATTCTCAGCGTGAACCAACCATGGTTAGAGTAATAAAATCACGATGACGAGTATACAAACCGACCTACGGAGAAAGACTGATGTAGATCAGAATCTACCTGAAAGCTTAGCCCTAAAAGTAATACCGATTGCAAATCAACTAGGAATGAAACCTACATTGTATTTGATTTTTTCGTGAGAAAGGAATAGGATTTTGAAGTTGCTAGTAAAGAATTCTTGGCAATGAGGGATAGACTAGAGCGATTAATACGACGTGGCCTAAGACAGTAAAATTACCTAGCACTAAAATGATTCTCACAAATGTTAATAAAGCAATAATTTAAGCTGCTAATAAAAACCTAGCAGAGTCCGCTGATGCACCAATATCAGAAAATGAAATCTTATAACTCTTATTATAATTGCTGGAAGTGTTTTCCGACATGGACGCACCAGTACTCAAAGAAGATCTTGTTCGCGATTATCAGTATTATTCTTATGAGACACGTGTACCTGACGCACGAGGAAGAAATGAATTCCAAAGTCAGGATACAATTAGATATTTCTTGCCCGCTGAAGCATTTATTGAAACAGAAGATAGACTCTTTCGAGCATTGGCTATCGAGTGGGTTTAGTTGAGAACGGTTTCATATATATATATATATATATATATATATATATATATATATATATATATATATATATACATATACAAATATATATATATATATATATATAAATATATATATACATACATACATACATACATACATACATACATACATACATACATACATACATATATATATATATATATATATATATATATATATATATATATATATATATATATATATATATATATATATATATATAAAGAATACAAATCATATGGCGAATAACAACCCTTTCAAGCGTACTGGATCCACCAAGGGATCACGTGTGTCAGGGATTAATTAAAATAGATACAATAAACTGACGACGAACAGTTCGAAACTAGTAACTAAACAGCCTAAGCGCTTTCGACTCTTAATGAGTCGTTTTCAAAGGCAAATACAAAACATATATACGATAAGCAAATAAACACAAAAACGTTGTGTTTGTAAACCTCTACATGGCTGTCTTCACATGCGTTAAAGCTATAAATACAACCAGCTTGTATATACTAGATGCAGAAACCGAAAACGTTGTATAATTCCCTAAAAGTCTACAAGCCAAAGCGACATCTATTTTTACTTTTTGTACATATATAACGCAGATTATTTCCCATATATTTGATTCTATACCGGTTATTCTTATAGTAAAAATTGAAGGATAATAAGAAGATTTAGAAAATGTTAAATTTTACTAGTGCATAGTTTTCAGTTTCTAGTCTTCTTGGTTTAGACCGCTTGGTTTCAATGTTCTAAGGCGGCGTATCCAGTATGATTCCTTTTCCTTCCTGGTTTCGGAACTCCAGCTGTGGTTGTTAGCAATAGCGATAAGTATTATATTACTGAAAGTGTGGCCAGGGGAGGAGAAGTGTTCTGCGACCGGGCTTCTGTACAGCTTTTTTGTCATCCAATCAGATCTATGAAGGTTTATCCTTTTGTGTAGCTTTTCATTTTCTCCGACGTACTGAAGGCCACAGATCTTACATGTGATGAGATAAATCACATTCTCTGTTTTGCACGTTTTGTTTGGACCATATATATTTAGTTTTTCTTTAGTCACTGTGCTAGTGAATGTCTTGGTCTCTATCATATGTTGACAGGTTTTGCATCTTTTATCGCCACAGGGTCCAGATTGACTAGGTTGGTTTTGACTAGCGATTGGCGTTAGCTTTGCCCTGACTGGTATGTCCTTTAGGTTTTTTGGTCTCCGGTAAGCTACTACAGGTTTGTTCGAAAGTATTAGGTTTAGTATGTCTGACGATTGCACGGTTGGCCAGTGGTTTGCAATGATTTTATCTACTTTGGGATTGTCTGGGTGATAGGTCAGAATAAATGGTATCCTATCAACCTTTTCTTTCTGTCCATATCTGAGTAGGTCATCACGGTTTGTTTGTTTGGCCCTTTGGATTGCCTCCGCAATCAGGTCTTTGTCGTAGCCTCGGTAAATTAAATGTTTAGCCAGCTCTTTAGACCTTTCTAAAAATCTTTCATCGTCGGAGCAAATTCTGCGTATCCTCAGTGCCTGGCTATATGGAATGTTCTTAATGCAGTGTTTTGGATGACAGCTGGTTGGGAGGAGATACTGGTGTTTGTCGGTTGGTTTCGAGTAGATGTTTGTGTGTAATTTGTTTTCCACCAGTCTGGTTGCTCTGTCCAGGAAAACATGGTTTGAGTTGGAAATTTCTGCCGTGAATTTTATTGAAGGATGGAAGTTGTTTGCCTTTGATATGAAGTCATCCAGACTTTCTCTTTCATACTGCCACTTCATTTCTATATCATCGATAAAGCTTACCCCCTGGTATGGTGTACGCTCAACCAATGCTAAGAGCTGACCCTCAAGTTTTCCCATGAAAATGTTAGCATACGAAGGGGCCATTTTAGTACCCATTGCAGTTCCATTGATTTGTAGGTAGTTTTCTTCATTAAATTCAAAGTTGTTGAGTTTTAGGACAAGCTCGAGGAGTTGGACTAAGAAGTGTGTGGGTGGATTGTTTACAGTTCTTGTTTCCCATGCTTCGCTTCATGCCTGTAACTAACCCTTAGCACATGTGAAGACAGCCATGTATAGGATTACAAACACAACGTTTTTGTGTTGATTTGTTTATCGTATATATGGTTTGTATTTGCCTTTGAAAAAGACTAATTAAGAGTCGAAAGCGCTTAGGCTAGTTAGTTACTAGTTTCGTACTGTTCGTCGACAGTTTATTGCATCTATATATATATATATATATATATATATATATATATATATATATATATATATATATATATACAGACTATATAGATATATATATATATATATATATATATATATATATATATCCTGCCTTTCTAGTTATTGCTATTTTGGAATGCAGTTTCGATATAGAAACCATGAGTTCCAACGCAGAATTAAATTTATTACCGGATAAGAGTAAAATATATCACTTAGCGCTTACATACAAACCTTATTAGCAGCGATTAAAATAAATTCTCCTGATTTTTATGTAGATATTAATCAAAGTTTGATTAGATCAATATTAGTCTGGAATGAAGCTCCTCATGGTTATGTATGTACACCAGAACCTAAACCATCTAATTTCGTTACAGATAGAATAAAATGTTTAAAACTACCAGAATATAAAACAAAACAAATATTCATGGACATAATACAAAATATGTTCATGAAATTGCAACCTTTTATACAGACGTCATTTGCAACCTTTTATACAGACGTCATTGACTGTGAAGAAGTAAAGTCACAAAAATTTATGTTGAATTTATTCATTTGTTAGTCTGATTGAAGCTGAGCATCTTGTACTTACTGGTATACTACATTTATTTTCAAGCATGGACACTTCCTACAACGATGATTTAAAAAACCAGATAATTGAACCAATATTTTTATTATTATTATTATTATTATTATTATTATTATTATTATTATTATTATTATTATTATTATTATTATTATTATTATTATTATTATTATTATTATTATTATTATTATTGTTGTTGTTATTGTTCTTTTAAATATACATTTATTATATAACGAAGTTTGAATATAAATAATAATTTTATCAAGGCTATTAAAAATACAAAATGACGGAATAAAGGTATCTGATAATCTTGATCCTCAGAAAAACGTTGCGTGATTTTGAATTATTGCAACAACGAATACTTGAAAATAAGTGTACATTACCATCCTATTATAGACTCATGATATTAATGTATTATTCCTTGTTACAGTTACTGCAACTGTTATGGATAATCTAGTGAAGCCAGTTACACCTCTTGCACGTTTAATAAAAAAATCCAAATTTAATCAAGAATACGAAACAAAACTGATCTTAAATAATTGTGTAATGCGGATTTATAACGATGCATTTATATGATCCCTGATCTGAGTATAGTATATGTCTTGATAAAAGTTTTGGCCAATTACAGCAGCAGAGTATTTGAACGAACAATATTGAGTGACACGGCATGTACGCGAAACACGCCATCAGATAAAACCCATGTGCCACAGATAAAACATCAAAATGAGCTAATTCAGTTAGAGAAACTCTCAGTCAGTTAGAGGCTTTGGATTAACGTTAAGGACCTTGAGATTTAATTTTCGTAGGAAGCTTTATTTTTCATAAATAAGGTCTTTATCAAATAGTATGTTCACCTCCTTTGCTGCTAAAACCATAATATTGCCATCTGAGCTTGTTTAGGTGATGTGGAATTTATAAAAACTAAAAATACTCTAATATTGTCTTTTAAGGAAATGTAATTGATGCCGAATTTACAACAAATGTAAGAGAGTCTAATTAATGTTGTTTGAGTTGATGATATTGAAGTGAAAAGATCCAATAATTGTTTATTTTGTAACTGATGTCGAATTAACTAGGAGCGCAAAATTTTCTAATAAGGTATACTGTGTCAGAGTAATTGATGCCAAATTGAAAGGCTAAGGGAAGTTTAATCATGGGAAAAGGGGAACTTTTTTGTTTAACATCGAAAGGTAGAATTGAATTTTTAATTATTCTGCCGACAAATCCTGATCAGCTAGTATAATAATATTCTATTCCAATAATTCGTCGTGAAGCATGATCAACGTTCATAATAACAACTGTCTTTGCAGAAAGGGTACTAAATTGTTTCAAATTCATCAAAGATTCGATAAATGGGCCTGGTTTAGCGGATATGTTATTTTCACAGTGTATAACTAGCAATGTTGAGTAAAAATAGCTGATGTGAAAGAAAAAATTTAGTAAAAATACAAATTTTGAGTTCGCATTATTTTGCGCAGAATTTATTTTTTTCTAATCCTTTTGGGTCGTGTTTCATCAGTATAAAGTCAATCTGACTATCGGACCCCATATCTGTATCTCCACCCACTTGTGCTAAGTTTTGTAAGCTGGATTGTATAGTGAAGTTTTGTTGCTTTTTTGTTGTTTGGTTATTTACATGACAAGCTTAGGACAAACCTGATTTGATATGACACCCTCTTCTTTAACTAGCAAGAAAGGACATCACTGATTCATTCTTTTTTAAGCTTGCTAATACCCAATTTCCCACCTGTTTCACCGACTCGCTATTGCCCATAAGTATAAAGTGACGTCATCGGCTGAGCAATTTTTGGTGTTCAAGGTCTTGCTCTACCTTTAGTTTCTGTTCTTTACAGTTTAATAATTCTTTTAATGGTTGATGCACATAATCAAATCAATGTACTAATAAGCAACACACCCAGTTAGTTATTTGATGATAATGTCATCGGCTGAAATGTGCTGATCAATAAAATCTTTTATATCTTATTTTATTTCAGTCAACTGTCTGTCGCGTGGAATAAAACCACACATAAAATATACAAATTGCCATCACTACACTTGAAATGCCATGAGCGAGTAAGTTCAGCTGCTGATATATTTCATGCGGAAAGTTAATTATAAAAGAACATCACACTTAAAGTTTGTTATTTATTGTTTAAGAGTCATTTCTAATCATTATTTATTGCACCTTTTAGTGTATTACATAAATGTATGACAAAATTGTCAACAGTAGTACGTACATATAAATATCCTGAATTTTGCTTAGAGGACAGAAAAGGAAACAAAGACGAAACAGTTAAAGAGACACTGTGTAAATACAGGTATGAATAATATACAATGATGTAGATATTAATGTTAAAGGAAACATGTAGTTTCGATCTTGAAATCACCACGCTATCGAGAAAAGTGTTGTTTCCACTATGACGATATAACTTCTGATGTGCAAATACTGCACTAAAATTATATTTATATTGACAATTAGATATCTGTACCAATTTTATGTTGCATTCAGAAAAAAATGTGGATGCAGCTAACACAAAAAATTGGATAGTATCATTGTTTTGTTTGTAATGGCTTTGAATATAAATGGCTAGCGCAAGAAACTGGTGCCATAAACACTTGTCTAGACTGATCAAAAAAGCTGTTTAATTCCTTATTACAGGTCTTGTCAGGTGAAGAAGACAGTTAAAAGAACAACAAAACAAAACAAAAAGTTTTTCTTATTGTCAATGCAAATCGCTATCTGAAATTATCAACTAATTAGCGTTAAATCTATCTCTTATTTTCTATAACATTTTTATCTTTTCGATGATCGAAATATGAATTTTTTTTATGGAACCAGGAATATACACTATAATTTAATGAAATAAAATCGTTTGCAAACTGATTACTTTATCATAATTACTGTAGGGTTTCCTAATAAATCCTGATATGTATGTCTTGTACATTTTATAGAAGTGTTCAAAGCAAATATAAACATTGTAGATTGCATTTATAGGAGACATTCCCATGTAAAAGAGATGTGAATCCTTTTCAGAAGGCATTAAACCTTACATTATCGGCCTATCATACTCCAATTCTTACGTATTGAATTATTTGTGACCCCTCCGTTGGGAATTCCTCCGTCTCAATGATAATACTAAAACACACTATGATATAATGCATAGTAAAGTTAACTGAGAAGAACTTAATGAAATCTTGTCAAGATACAGACATTTTCTTTTTCACAAAGAGAACACAATCAATTAAATCTTGTAATCGATTCAATCAATTTAAAATTATCATTCTCGTTTATTGTCTCAACGTCCTCGTCATCCATACTTTCAACTCTTTTAGACATTAATAAAGAACTAAACTAATAATATTTATTATTTGTTACATTAAATTCACCTACATTATCATTTTTTTCCATTTTCTTGATCTCACGAATGTGTTTCTTTTCCCGTTTTGTATAAAATAATATTTTCAATACACACAATGTTTTGAAACGTGTTTTTACTTAAAACATATGAGTCTAGATCAATAATTTGGTTTGTAAATCATTTTCTTCTCACAGTACAATTTATCTTATATAGCATTGTCTCAATCTTGATCCCACCATAATGATTGCAACCTTCGCGGAAAAACTTTTTAACATCGGCGTCCGCATTTCTACACAAATTTACTTATATAAATACCCAAATATTTATATTGAATCGTTATTATGCAAATGTAGTAAACTTGTTGTATAGTAAAAATGAAAGGTTGATATGAAAGGAAACAGCTCCATAGATGATGCAACATAATCCACTATATTGACGCCATTTATGTGTACTCCATTTTAACAATCCTATCTTTGTCTATAAGTAAAAAGGTACACCATGTCAGGTGTTAATATTTCAGCTGAAACTGACATTGAGATCCTTGAAATAAAAGAACATTCCCTTTGAAAATATCGTCCTAAGAACGGGGGAATGCATTAATTCTTTTTTTTTACTACAAGCCATCATAGGAAGAGGCAGTTATTTAGTGTCACATTCAGCACATCTATAGAGTTCTATCAATATAGTCACTATAACATTGTTATGTGGTCTGCAGAAATATGGAATTTATAACATTGTATTATATATAGCAACAAAAAGTTTCTTTATCTCATTCCTGCTAAATACGCAGCAATGCAATTATCGATAATTCAGGGAGCATGCAGCGTAATTGCCATTGATTATGCAATCAATAGTGTGATGGCTTTAGAAATCTTAACAATTGAAAAATATCAATAGTCAAAATTTCCTTCGCCTATAAAGATATTTATGCTTAAATATCTCCGTAGAGTTGACATCACACTTGATATCAGCATATCTGGTTTTATATCAAAGTTTGAAAGTGATGGCATTTTAATGGTGCTTGTCCTGTTACCTTCAACGTTGTATAACAAAATGCTGCCTATCCGAAGAATCATACGATATGCAAGGATGCAACAGCTATGTAATTCTTAGTTCAGAACAAATGTGCTGTCATGATCATTAATGACAATAAACAAATACTGCTAATTTTATACTATCCGATCAACAAGAGTTTTGCATACCAGATATAACGAATGCAATACATGACCAATAGGGATCAATTGTAACCTTAATGAAGAGATAATAATATATTATTTTCATGTGCGGGAGCTGGCCAGAACTAAGTAATAGGATAGTGCAAACACGAAAACGAATATATTAGTGAAGAACAATTACACGAGAAATTTAATCAAAAACCTATCTAAAGATTTGCTTTTAAGTCCAAGCCAGTTATAGCCAAAACAGTGCTCTAATTACCACGAGCGCTTAAAAATAGCAAGTTGCATTTGACCCCCTCCCTTTGAGGAACACAGATTGCTGATGAACAGAACATTGCAGACAAAATAAATTTCGACCCAACACATGTTGCGCCAACCAAATAAGTAGAAAAGAACCTGTCAAAGATAATGTCATGTAGATTGCAAAAGTTAACAAAATTCTGTATCTGTAATGACAAGCACATCAGAATCAGCTATTATCCAAGCGCGACGAGAGGGTCCTAAGTGGTCAAGTAGTGTAAAGCGCTCACCGTTACAGATCACTGAAATCTAACTTCTGTCTACGTGAGTTTTAGCCTCTGATTTAGCCAAAGTGGGTATATGAGAAAGCTTGCCTGTAGCCTCTCGTGGGTTGGAGATTCATTCCGGAGATTCTTCCTGCATTATTTATACTGGTCGCCATATATAGCCAATCTTGTGCGATCAACTCCACAACAACAATGACAGTCAGATTTAAATCAGACATAATTATTATCAATAGAAGTTAATATGTTTATTTGTGTGTTTTTTCTATCAAAGATTTGGATCTTACAAAGTGAAATCTACATTTTCCAGATTAGTGGTGTGTAAACATCAAGGTCATTCTAGAAGGATAATGTATTTGCTAGAAAATGCTAAGTGTGATCTGAGGTAAATTAGAAAACTCTCTAATCTTATATCCACGATGATTTGGTCATTCGTAATTTAAAATGCTGCACCTTTAAGTTGTACAATGTTTTGTAACCAGTAGTTGTGAGCTGGAATCGTTGTGCTTAAATTATTAAATTTCAGTGATTTTCTTTTGTCAAGAGATTTAAAAGTGCTCTGATACAGACCTTGGATAGAGTCATTTACTGGAATTTATACGGAATTCAAAAATGGAATTATATTACTGTTGAACCAACATAAGTATGCTGACGCATCATCATCTCATAAGTAATACAGACGTGTCATTACCTCCTTATTTTGGATTTCATCGCAACATATACTGAGTTTTAGTCGGGACTTTAAATTATACGGATTTGTTGTATGGATTTGTTTGCGATTTACTTCGCAATACGTTAAGTTCTTGTTTTTCTCACTTTGTCTTTTTATTCTATTGGAAAAAATTGTTTAATAATAATATCCTTTAAATCAGTACCAGTTTTTTCCGATATAAAACTGATGAACACAGAATCAGTAATTTATGGTAATCCAGTGTATATAAGATTAGAATACGATAAGAGGCGCTATGCAGAAAATGACCGAAAACCTTGAAAACCGTTATACCATAAAACCTACTTTATCATATAGCGTTACCATAAACTGTATATTAATATGATATTTCTAAAGAAGAAATTGCGTAAGATTGCGCAACTCGTGTTTATGTGATAGTTACCTATGACGTATTGATTACAGTTAACGCATTCAGTGTATAGTTGACATCTATTGTGCTATAGTGAGTTTTATTACAGCAAACTTTGCTGTGACTCCATCACAGTAGCAGACAATTCGAGCTAAACATACAAATTAATCTAGTTTTTTGTCATTTTTGCAACATATTCTCTCGATAAAACAGCCTAGATCCTTTAACGAAGCAAATCAATTCAATACTGACTTAGCTGTAACGTTGTCTATCAAATCTCTATATTTCGGATTTAAGGCGTTTCAGGAGCGTTGAGACTATCTGTATTGTTCATATTGACAAAAGTGCTACTGGTTTTGCTTTTGTTGAACATAGCTGTGGCAAGAATGGTAACTGCTTATGACAGAAACGAAACAAGAGTATTGGACTGCAAAGCAGATACAGTTATGTCTAGATAGTCTACATTGAAATGTCACAACACCTCTGTCGGGCTCTCTCTGTCCTCCTCTGTACGTCTCTCTGTTTGTCTGTCTTTTTGTCAATATCTGAAAGACAACGTAAGCAAATTGATCTCGCCTATTCCAAAGGTTGACATTTGTCGATAAAGCCAGCATTTAAATAGGTTGGGTTCTTGTAGGAACAGGACGATGATGACAAGATGGCAACATTAGTTGGTGCTAAAACAAAAGCAGAATAAACCATGTTTTCCTTGATATATCTGCATTTAACAACTAAAACAGAAACATGTAGTTTTTCCACAGCTACTAATGCTTGCAAGAGGTGCGATGTTGCCTATATTTCCCGGCATGCTGTCATGAGTAAGGAAACTAAAGCGGGAAACCCTGTAATATCCTTACGCTTGACGCCGGAAAAGCAAGTTTGAGACTGAATCAATACATATACAATAGTTTTGTAGTTTATTTCTTAAGGATATGATGCAATACAAATCGGGAAAAACTGAAGTTGCGATGAAAACAGTGAAAATTATTTTGATGGACCTCAATATCCAAAAGACAAATATCAATTCTTTCGAATACTTTGACTCCTTAGGTTTGCCAACATGCAATAACATGAAATCTAGAATTCGTGTGCAAAGATCTAGATCAATTTTCGTAAGTATATATAGCTGTTATATAAACAGTCTATATTTCTCTTTTACCTTTAGACTGTAACTAACTTGTTGTGGTCATATATAATTTGATGGGAATTATTGTTTGAATTATGCATTTAAATTACAAAGTGCTCATTGACTTTTGAACTGAAATGATAATTTGGAATGTTATGAATTATTTCAACGACATTGCGATTGGGGTATATTAATAATTAATCAATACTTGTTGGTACACACAGATATTTAAGATTTTCGTAGAATTCATTTGGACATTTTGATTATATGACTGGAATACATCAAGATAGTTCATGCATCAATATTTTCAATAATGTTGGTATATCAACACATTAAAGACAAATGTTACGTCAAGACAGTTAAGTCTGTACATTTGTCCATGTAATTCATTTTGCAACATAATCTGTGATGTCCTTATCATTTTGTTCGAGTGATTTGAAGACGGACAATTTTTGGCTACGTTTGTTTTTCTTGAAAATGATTACATACATTCATATTCATATATGTAATGATATTTGCAGTCATTCTATTATTCGGATTGACTAGATTTGAACAAGATGAACATGTCAACTTATTTATTCCTTTTTGCAGTCACCTTGCTGCTTTTTACTTTAAAGAGTTTTTGACTTTAGTGTTTGCTCTGCCGATAAGATACCATATAGTCCAATGCAATTTTATATTAGCAGATGATTGCAGCCGTTTCTATTAATCTTGGTCGGTTTAATTTAGTTCATCTGATTTCACTCTCTTTCCTCTAGACTGTGAAAGTATTTTTCCATATTCCAAACCATCATTATTTTCATTTGAACTATGCCAAACCAGCTTTTCTATCAGTATAAATATAACTCCAATTGTGTTACATTGTGTTGTTCATCAAAGCATTTTGCGCTTAAAATCACATTTTCAAAGTATGATCTTTTTAGGGTAGTATTTCATGCCATTTCATACAAATGTTGAGTGTTAATACCGTGCAAATATAGCCTTCTAAATTCTTTTCGATTGAATCTCAACATAATTTTCTTATAGTACTGCCTATGAAGTATACTTATTAATGCGTCGCGATTAACTTCTTTCTGAGAGATATATCAGACAAGCTAGTACGATTGTATTTGACTTACTTTCTGACTGGTTGGTCTGGCAATATTTTATGTAATTTCATGTATAAAATTAGCTTTATTTCAATACATTGTTTAATATTAAATTCGTATGATGGAAGGTGAGGAAGAAAATAAAGAACATTCATATCATTGCATGCAAATTACAGAACTGTTAAATGGTCTTGTTTCATATTATACTAAAAGCTATGAAACATGTGAATGGAGTAAGTTTTTGTGACATCAATAAGTGTCAGTTCAGCCTTAATATTATAATTGTGACAAATAGTAACAGGAGTTCACTCTAAACAAGCGTCACATAGGAAAATGTAAAGTCTAAGCAGGCAGATGTCCAAAGTTCTTCAGGGCTATTACAATTAAAAAATAACATTTTGTAATCTGTGCGGAGATGTTTTCATAATTGTACTGAAATCTTAGCTGTCAATAAAATCACCTGAAATTATGCAGTAGTCTATAGAACGCAAGAAGCATACAAAAAGCGATGACATAAATAGGACATTTACCGTAGAGTTGATTGGGAAGAGAATTGTGCTGATTTATATGAACATTAACTCTTGTTGATTAGTCGCAAAACAGCCTGAATTCTCCTGTACACTCGTTCTGTATGAAACATACTTTTTCTACATTAAATGTTCACAATATATTTGCTAACAATATAGCAAATAACAAAATCGAAAGACACATACATGAAGAGCATCCGTTTGACATTTGGCTTCGAAAATCAGTCGTGAACAGGTCATAAACAGACATTGAGCTAGTAAGAAATTCAGAAGAACAATACTATATTTGAGTCTTATAAAATTACAAAAATGGAATGTAAATCACTATGTTTTGATGTCCATTATTACATTGTGTAGGTCATAATAATAAGTTTACGATCTGCATATGGCAATACATGTTTAAGTATTAGTACACAATGTCATAAAATCTATAATCTCACTAGGAAGATGATAGTCTTTTTTACACTTTAGGAAATGCCATATATTAGATCTAACAAACATATACAGTTTTTATACGACACCGCAGAACCAAATGTAAGTGTCTTACAAGGATGCATACAATTATATATGTTTTCAGATAAAAATGGACCGAGTCCTCGTTATGACATTATTTGCGTAATCTTTTCTTCCCATAACAATGACATTATACCAAAATTCATCAACGATAGTCTTTATGTTTTTATGACAGCATTAGCAAAGATATTAATGAACTCCGAAAAAATTGAAATAAATAATCTGACCAAAAAAGTTGACGAAAGTGTAAATTATAACAAATGTATTAAATAATCGTAAAGCATTATTCACTTTAAACGGAATTTCGATTCAGCTTAAAATATTTATTCTATACATTCAAGACATCCAATGACATTAGTATATTATATTTCAAATAAAAATAGTTTATATTTATGTTCATCGGAGTAAGTCTAGCATATATTATAATTTGGTTATAAGGTAAAGATGAATTTAACTTCGAAAGGGAACTTGCGAAGACGGAAATATATCATACAAAACTTAAATGATGCCTGTTGCATAGGAAATCAACGATAAGATCACTGTCATTATTTTAGCCTGTTTAGAGTTATATGGAAAAATTGACAAAATGTTCATGGAAAATATCCCAAAATATTTGCGCAAAACTGAATAATGCTGAGCGACGCTGGTGAATAATGGAGTCAAACATACGGACAAATGATAGCAATAACTTATACTTCTTCCAAACTAATTAATTTTAAGGATCCTACAATATATTATGTCCACGAGGAATTAAATATGCACAGAGTACATACGATATATCATATTTTCTTTTCATTTTATTACGAGTATATTATTTTTATATTTTATGTCGCGTAACAGCGTGCGAATATTTACAACTAGCATAAAATTCGTTATTGTGCTTTGTCATGTGCTGTCATTGCCAAAAAAAAGAGGTAAGTTCCATATCATATCATTTGACTCTGGTACCTGTTCTTGCATACTTTGCTGATTGTGAGACACTGCGAATTTGACCTGCAAAAAACAATATACGCCTTAAGTAACAACGTCGATTTCTTGAATAAATTAGCTAACTTTTCTTTAAATATCCTTTAATAGCCAACTCCATAGATTAATAATTATCATCATCATGATCATTATCGTCTTTATAATCATCGCCTAAATACTCTTTAATCGACATACAATTGTAAAGTGGTTCTAATTGAGAAATAATCTGATAGTTTGCAGTTAAAGAACGAAATAAATCATTATGATCTCTTTTTTAATTTTAGATCATCAATGTATAAAGTATATTATATGTCCTAAGCATAATTTTTAGTGCAGTATCAACGGACTCTCTGTGGATAATTAATTTGCCTGATTTGTGTAAGATTCGAATCTAGATCCGAATGACATTGAGATTTTTCCATCTCACTACCATAGCGCTGAAGCCCAACCTTACAGGATGTACTCACCTATTTTTACTCTTTTTTAACACAAAGTCCTTCCTTGCACCACTGTAAAAATATAATCATCTGTATAAATTATACGAAAATAGACAATAATGAAAACATTTCTCCATGGCAATACACTGGCTATTAATTTGATTAATTATCCAAGGAAATATATACGGCTAGAAAATGAAGTTTTTATATGGATATCGATATTATGTGCTTAATTACAAAAATGTGTATTTGTCAGCAGGATGTATATAAATGTCTACGTTTTCTTCATGTAATAAGTTGTTGAAAAAATTATTGTTTGAATACCTAGAATTCAATATTAGTTTTGACCGCTTTTTCCAAAGGAAATTGTTTCGCATATCTTCACATTATGTTATGTTCTAGGACAAGTTAAACTGTGCTTGGGCTTTTGATAAATAGTTAATCCATCCCTTTTTTACGATCAGTCTGTGGCACTCATTAACAGTGTTTGATCTTATACAGTTCCATATATAAAGGCATTCAAGTCTATTTGATACATTCTATCCATTTTGGCTTGTGATAAGGTAATAAGTACTACATGTGATGTAACTGACAATAATGTAAATGTCGCAGAAAGCTTCACTTGCAACGAAGAAAAATGAATTGTTACTTGATTGTAATTAAATTGTTGATTCTAATTAAATTGCTGATTTCACGTTTTAATTATGTTACATAGTTTACGACACAAGGTATGCCGCTTGTTTCAGATTTGTAAAGAGATGAATACGACTTAAGTGAGAGAGTACCATATCTATTCCGCAATTAGTTCCTCTTGCTGCACTGACAGGTGTGGAGAAACATTGGCCTGTTTTGTGATCCGTACAATCGAAGTATAGACAAATATCTGGAGACACATTCTTAAAAGAGAATTACGAGACATTCAGCTTGAGAAGTATGACTTTCACACAACTGGTATGTGATGCAAAAACCAAAAACTTTAATCTCATCATCCTTATGGATGCCTTCCAAACTGACGAACCAGGTTCGATTATCCACGTCGGCAGTTTAGTCGGCATACTTATTATGTTAAATTAGTTCACGAATAACCCATAAATGCCGTTGGCACGATGGATATTAGAAAGCTTTACTGACGTGCAAATATTGTATTTTGAAACTCAAGACATCCCTGCGCAATAATAATCTTTATATATAATATCATCGTTTTGCACATTATTAATAGACAATGCATCAGTTACAAGTTTAAGTACACCAAAATTAGTATTCATATAATAAGCAAAGATATAACTGAAGCTAATACGTTGTTTGAATCGTACGCGCACGAGGACGCATGCAATTTTGTAATACTTCTGGACATTCGCAATGCCTGACCAAGTATCAGCCAATCGTTTTTATAGCTATTCCTAATGAATTTGTTATCATACACAGCTCTTGCTCATATGAGTCACGACTCAAATAAATACGATGTCTTTCAACAACATATTAGACTGATATTATTATAATTACATTAATAATTACATTTAATACAATAAAAATGAAATGAAAATATTTATACAGAATTGATTCCTTAAGACACAATTTAACTACAGGATCGTAACATTTGTAACAAATTGTCTTTGATGCTTGGTCTGATACAGAGACTAGATAGATGATTGGTTGTGACAAAGGTAATTTATAATTATACTTATTTGTACTTTGTAATAAGTGGTGATATTTCGAAATTCACCACGCGTTGCTTATACATGTTAACATGAATTGATGTTCACGTTCTGTTTAAATATTCATGAACCTGTAAATGACAGAGAAATATTTTAAAGCCTTACAGTGCCGTTTAAATTCCTTGACGAAATGTATTATTTTCTGTTGCTAGAAAGACTTATTTTTTAAGTCTGTAGACCGAGATGTGTATTATCATATATTACAGCTGTGGTTTGTCTGCTTGTTAAATGATGATTCGTTTCTGTGAAGAACCACAACTGGCATGGAAATGACCTTTGGTGAAATAAATTCTAAATTGGAAAAGAACATTACAAACTATGATTCAAATTAAAAATTCTGGACATTTGTTTAACAAGTTTATCTGACGTTATCATCCACCATCTTGAAATGGAATTGAGAATCAAACAAGCTTCAATTATAACTGTTTATTGATATGCTTTTCACGATTCAAGGACAAACGTTTGAATTTTCTTTGTAAATCGAAAGTCATATTTAATATTTTTACCTTTTCTCCGTATTTTCTAGGGACATATATCATATTTGGTAAAACTTACAAAGATTGTTGCCTTCACTCTTTTATTATTTTTACTTTGAACGAGACGATAAGTAACACTATGAACTTTAAATTGAAAAGAAGAGAACTGCTCATCTAAATGTACTCTCTCTTTCCAACCGTTTCATGATTGTACATATTAAATCATGAACATAGAATATATGCAATTATGGGTTATATGCAAAACCTAATTAAGGTATTTAGATGTGAAATGTATATCACAATGGCCTATCAGGAACGAGTGCTGTACTAAGGGAGATGAATACAATTATTAAATTCGCAATAGTCATTTCATTTGATAATTTTTGCATGAACTTTTCAAGAACACTACTCTGTAATGATCTGAATGCAACCATTGAACTTCGGTCAGTAAAGTATGCGACGTTTAATCACATTGTGATACTTTTACAATGACATGCAAGCACTAATCAAGACAAAATTACAAAGATTCAAGACTTTGAGCAAACCTGTGCTGTACATGATGTACAAGTAATGTTTACATGGGGTTAAACCCAAAACCTACCTGAGCATGCAAATGTGCAATCTAAGTCAAATTGATGTTGGTTTGCTGTAAAATTGAAACATTTATTGAGCTGCATACTCTTATCTTTCAAATAAAGAGAGCTTGAGAACAATAATTATGGTACGACAGTTAAGAAATCAGTGAAACAAGAAATATAGGTCACAATCAGCTACTTTAACAATGAAATTAATTCATTTAGGTCTTATTCTCCTTGAGTTTTCCATCTTAGTTTTCATTGTCGTTCCTCACCTGTATATTCTATTTCAGTATACCCTGCGTTAGTTAATATTGTCGATTTGTAGCAGCTCGACTTAATACTCTGCTGAGTTGACATGAAGGAGAGTTACAGCTTGATTTTTGTTGGAATGTTGCTCTGTTGATGCCACTCATTCATTCGCTTCTCCCAATCAACGGTTTTCACCAACATATTGAATAATATAGACCTAGCATGCCAAAAGATTGATAACAAACCTACATGACATCGTACTTTTTGCATGCTTTGTCCCCTTTAAATGTTTAAAAAATAAACTCGTCCTTGTCACAATATCTACCTAAATCTGTGTTTGACTTTCTACATGCCATATGATCCTAAGAATAATTATGTTTACGGTACTCAGCTGTTGGAACGTTTTGTAATATGCTCTTCACCTGATAGATGGATTCAATGTGGTGCCAACAATATAGCGTAAGTTCAGCACGATATTGTGTAAAGAAACCGAAGGATAAGTTCCCTGGTTTTCGTAGTTGAATATCGCAAGAGAGGATAGAGAAGACTAGATTTTTTATAGCCTAGATAACGCACACTCTTTACTAACCTCTCCATATAAGGCACCGCATAAACTCCACGAATTTCATTTATGAAGTGTCCTATCGAGGCATGAGTATTTTGTCTAAACAAATAGTCAATATGGGAGATTGTGCATTGCGTAAAAGCGCTAGCAAATGATTGGATTAGATAATGCGAGTTTCACTTGTTTTAAAATACGGTTCGGTTTCTTCTCCAAGTAGATAGACACATTAATAAATGAGATGCTGAAACTATGTAAAGACTGGTGAATGTTTTCTCATAAAACTGAAGTTAGTGCGAAATTCCTTACTATTTTACCCGTTTGAGCTATTTACATTATATCGTAAATGAATCAGATCAGGTTTGGTGGGGTATATAGAGTGCTTAATATTGGATCTTCACTGCGAGCATGGCCATGAACATATCATCATACTATATTAATGTTTTAACGCCTATTGCAGTCAAATTACTTTATGCAATGAGTTTCATATTGAATTCATTATTGTTAATAGTTTGAGTAATTAGCGTTTAGGAGAATAAGGATCACACCAACATGCAGTATGTGATACCTTCATTGGGTGGTATACTGTTTTATATGGAACAGACATCAATATTAATGATGACAGTGTTATTTGAAATGGTAATGGTCATTGCTCAATGGATTTAATATTATGCTATTCGTATGAATATATGAAGGTATCTCTCACCACATATATTCATACTTACCTTTATCGTTATTTATTGAAACATTTATCATAGAAAAACATATCTTCAAAAAGATTTCAGAAATTTTGTTGTTTTACTTTTGATGTTCGTTTTATTATTACTATAGTACAAATTAAGTTTTATTCGGTACTCTAAAGTTAGAAATGTACTCACGTAGGATTAATTTATCATTGCTGTTCAATACTTATCATATACTGTTTTTATGGGCTGCATTGCATTGAAATACATTAAACACTGTGTGAGTGTGTGATTTACAGTTTTAGTATAACTTTTCAAAATGTAGTCATATCTCCACAATGGTTGCAGTGTGGCAGTATTTAAATAAATTTAGTAATGAAGTCTTATGCCTCAGATATGTAGCATCATGTACCACCCAGTCACATGTTCTTATACCAGTCTTACCTATCCTAACATTGACCTATTAATGCTGACTAACAAGATAAACAGCTAATAGTATAATTTTAATAGTCTCTGGTATAACTCAGATTTGGTTCCAATCAGGTACCTGCCACATCTGAGGCAGAGGCCTTGACCGCACAGACCATGGAAACGGAAATATAACTTAAGGAGGATTTATCAGTTAACTATACATGGAAAGATTCCTTCCTAAAGAGGGAATGTTCTCAAATACACATGTAAAATATACGTACCCCACAGAAGACAGAATTGGGACCATTAATTAATTCGCACTGCTCATTGTAGTTATATACCTCTCCAGGCAGTTTCGCTGTAAACATTTGCCATTCCGCCATATTATAGTAAACACCCGCATTTTTCAGGCAATCTCTGAAATCAATATAAACTTCTTGCGGTGAAAATTATTTATGAATGGTACCAACACATTTACGAGCTGTAAACTTTATCTACGTAAGTGTATACTTAGAATTACACTTACAATGTTTTTTCTTACTCAAGATCCATACCAGTTAAACTTATCAGTCAAATATTCAAATCTAAAAACGGAGACGTGTAAGTCAACAATATTTACCATATATTGAGCCATTACACTCGACGTCAAGCATTAGTCATCTTTATGATGATATACCTCATACAGGATCTCAAACGAAACACAATAGTTAACTACCCTGGTATTAACCACTTAACAGTCTCTTGATTTCCAAACACCCAAATATTATTACAAATTGGACTACGAAATCAGTGACGGTTCACAATTATATTTGTCTCGAAACGTATTGTATATACCTCAGTTTTAATGTATGTTTGAATACTCTCACGGAACAGTTCGAGAACACCCATGGGTTTCGGGAGTATGGCTCGTCTGGATCGAATAGAGGAACTTCTGGAGTCATTATAAATAAATCTTCGCCCCGACAATCTATGGCATTACCTTCACCGTCGTGGTCTGCTCCAAGACTTCAAATATGAAGAATGAATGGTATATTATATATTTCATATAAAATCAGTATTCCTTCAGCATGCTGTGTTTACTTTTAAGCAGAAAGTGATAAAATATATGCATGAAATCATTAAATGCTGATATATACTAATTTGAAAATATACACATTCAAATAAAGACATTAAATCGTTTCTCATAAAAATAGTATCAGAAAGTATACGTCACCTTTCTGTTGAAGGCGCACTAAAGTAAAAAAAATAAGTTTTAACAAGTAATGTCAAACACGTCACATTTCACAACTTCCAATAATCGACCAGTTTCAGCAGGTTATTTGGCACAGTTCAGCGTTTTTCTCAATTAATATGAAAGCCAACGCCAACTATTCCAGTGAAATCACAATTAAAATGCTCGTTTTTGTAGCTGCTTTACTAACTTTATCCGCTATCTTAACACGCACAAGTCATTATATTCTTCAGTTGATGTCACTTAATACTGCAGAAAAAATGAATTCCTAGATTTAATTGGCGTAGATAATCAAAGTTCAGTAAATTGTTATCGGTTTCATTAAACAGCTCGTCGAACTTGATAAATATTTATTTCTATTTTATATAAATAACAATCTATCAAGACAATTTGTCGGTCATTTTTGCGGTTTATGCAATGTTACAGTCTAACAACTTTCCTTTCAAAACCGTCAGTAGGTACTTTCTGCTGCATATAGCATAGTGCTTGTTAGGCCATTTGTCACTTCTGCGATCTATATCATTATCACAGGATTGTCTATCCAGAGCATCAGCAGGTCAAGAGGAGGCAGCATATATAATGTCATAAGGTGGGTCAAGCTGTCTGCTTTGAAGTTTAAATACGGCATTTATATTACGAGCCAGTCATGCGGTCAATCAGGGGTCTTATTAGGTCAGATGTGCGCATATATAAGAACAGCAGTCATGCCGTCTGGGTTGAGCATCAGTAAATCGCTTTTGAGACTTTAAATAAATGACAAGATCTCTCAATCGATATGGGAGCAGCCTTTGTATGTGACTTTGTCAGCTTATCTCTCGTACGACTTGAGTTTGTATAAATTGAATATGTCTCGGACAATTTTCATCAATATTTTGCTTTGTTTGGACTTGGTCAATGATACATGCTTTCACGGAAAGAACACACATGTTTATAAAGATAAGTGGGTTGAAAAGTTATCTTAAGTTAGTTGACTGTTTATATTTTTATCTTAAGTTGATTGTTTTTTCACCCCAATCCACCAATGAAGTCTTAATCTGGTGTTTGAGATATGAGGAACACGAGAAAACAATCGAGTATGGATAAGTAGTCTTTGAAATGTGCAGGTCATGAAATCAGAAATCTATCAAGGGATGAATATTATATAAATGAATGAAATGGTTATGAAAATGAGAACAACATATATCAACTTACTTGTGTCCTAATTCGTGTGTTGCTGTATGTACCGTGTCATAATAATCATATCCCTGAATGACCGAAGTTCGTTTTCCAGGTACACATATTCCAAATAGATCTGATCTGCCTAAATTGGAACAAAATGTATCAGGGAAATGTGTAATGAAAATATTACAGTTTTGTGCGATAAGTGGTTGGAATATCGTGATAAAAACAATCACGTAACCATGATAGACTAATACGATTTTTTTTTACTCATCATAAATAAACATTTGATCTGCATAAAATTAATTTAATGTACTGGATAAATGAGCGTACGCATACTATTCAGTAATATGAATCAATGGTCTTCAACTTCATAACCGTTAAGCAAAAGCCACGTGTTTGTAGAATTATATAAATAATTTGTTTCTCTGAAAGATATGGTAAAATAATTTGTTTCCCTGAAAAATAAGGTAAAATGTTAAAAGAGTTAAAATATAATTTGATTATATTAAATCACAAAGAATGGTAATAGATGTTTCATACGTGAAAAAGAGTGAAGTCGTCCAAATTAATTCTAATATTAAATGTGCTTATGTACAAATCGTCTTGGATGATATAATTTGCACATAGGTTTATTGTATCATAATGTCACAATCCAGAATACCCATGAATGAATTCACAACAATTACCAATTAGTAATTACGAACGACCCTTATAGCTCAACGTTATTCATACAATACACGCAAGGACACCGAAATGACACCCATAACATCTGATGAAAATAGTTAATGGGTTTCATCGACACTGATATGGGCGCATCACAAGTATCACTGGGTTTGATCTACACGCATGACACAATGGAATTAAATGATAATTGCAATGGATATATAATAATGACACCGAACACAATGATCTCAGGGAATGATTTTCACGCATGTTAGTTGATCATAATAATAACCGAGTTTGATCTACCTAACCTTTGAAACACACACATGAGTACATCTGTTCAAAGTAGGTTGGGGTTTGGTTAAGTCCCTCAATATAAAGCTTTGAAAGCAAAGCTTTGGTCTTAATATGTTGCAAATTGTGTTCGTGTCAGTAATGCCATATATTAATTATATATCAATATAGATTTTCATTATTGGGATCAAGCTGTGCAAAGTTACAAATTGCATCCTGATATAGAGATATATTGGCTCTGTCCTGAGGGCAATGTCGCCAATTATATCTTTTTGTCAGTTCGTTTTCAAATTTCATTAGATGTATTTTTTATTTATGGAATTTATACCGCCATATCTCCTGCTGCCATTTTGACAAGCTTCTGTTAGGTATTGAGTCATATTTTGTGCTTTGCAGCTAATTTCACACAGTATATTTTATTATAGACTAGAATCATTGTGACTAGTGTAGACAAATTTACACAGTTTAATTTGCAGTAGACTATAATAAGTGTGTCGCCTGAAGACAAGTTTCCACAGTATGGAATAATATCAGTCCGCTTCCTATATACATTTTCACACAGATAAATTTCAGTGTGTGTCATGTAGACAATTTGCTACAGTATACTGTGAGATAAGCTAGAAACAGGGTGTGTCCTGTACAATCATTTCACAAAGTATTTGCTGGTATAGCCTAGTATTAGTGTGTGTTCTTACCACAATTTTACACTGTGAATTCTTGTACAGGCCTGTATAATGGTGTGTCATGTAGACAATATCACACGGTATATTTTGATAAGGTCTAGTATCACTGTGTATCATTAACAATAGTACACATAGTGTAATTGTTGGAATAATTATAACCGTCTTTGTTTCTTCAAAGCTGTGTAAACTGCATTTACCTTAGCTAAAATTTGTACAATTAATTTGAACAAGAAAATAATTATGATGTTGTCTTTTATAAATAAACTAACTTGGTACTTGAATTCATGTTTAGTTTGTGTGTTTAGCTATATATTAATTCTTGCAATCAGTCAAGTAACATTTTCAAGATACTCAGGGGAAATAATGATAACAAGAACAAACAAGAAGATCTTGTGATAATCATTATATTGTCTAGCTAACATGTTTGATAAAGAAAATAACTTTAATGAAGACAAATATTTGTATGTACGTTCATAAAATTTGATAATTCAAACTTAGAAACAATATATAAACAACTTAAAACAAGAAAAGTCATGTAATGAATACTTTCTTGATAGAACTAAAGTATTAATAGTAAAACAATAGTCATAATATAATATAATGTAGAACAATATTGAAACTTTAAAACCTTAAGGACGCACAAAGAGTCTATTTACAATGACGAAAAAAAAAAACAAACGTGTGCGCAATGATGGCTTTCAGTCTTAATCTTTTCATATAGAGATCAATGCGTAGATTCATCAAAAATAATATTTGTTTATTTGTACCTTACTCAGTTACCATAAGTGTGTTAGGATTTCAAAATAGTTTTGTATTTAATAAAATATGATGCCTCTAGCACATCGCTTGTAATTCTATCGTGATGGCCAGATACAAACACTTCTTTATAATTGACCATGTCCTGAGGTGTGCTATTTAAGATGCTAAACTGATGTATGTGAAATATAACATATCATATATGTCAGAAGCTATCCGTACTAAGTCGCATATAGAGGTAAAGTTGTTTAAATATGCTCCCAACAAGAATATCAGAGCTGGACAGAAAAACATAACTGAACATCTTACTGAATTCATTTTCAAAATTATGTATTAGGTTAAACATACTTACGTTAGATAAATATTAAAAACTCAGGCAACAAGTTCCCACATTATAGAAGAAATATTCTTACAATCGATTCCAAATATAAACGACTCTAAAATTAAACTTATTGTATACATTTATATACAATTATATGTAAACATACTTGACGAAGAGAAAAGATATATGAGATATAGAGACAAAAAATAGATGGATGATAGTTCTAGCAAATAGGCAAGAGTATTTTCACCACAATCAATACATGGATTAAAATTGAGAACATCATCCTTTTCTATCAAATTGCCAGTAAAATCAAATGCTGACTAATTTCTAATTATGTGAAGCGTTTCGTGTCATTCATATCTGTTTAAAACGACTAGACTACGCGAATATTCACATTCGCGGTGAAATTAGACAGTCAGTTGAACATATTATTTGTAGTCGCCGGTATATAGAAATTATGTAAATGTTGGGCAAATTTACTACGCTGTTCAATATAACAGATCTAAGTTAATGTGCGATGATATGCACTTTCTACAACGTCACTTCAATACCAGATATGCACAATAGATTACGTCTCAGATAATCAGAAGTCAAAACATTATGTAAATCAGCGAGGTTATTTCTAAGTTTAACAATAACAATATGTAATTTACTGTTATAAACGAACAATAGGTAATCACATGTGTTATTTTAGACTCCAAATAAACGTATGAAAATGAAAAGGTTAACTTGCACATTCTGCGGAAAAAGAAAATGAGTTCCAAACATGACTTAACGGCGTGGCAACGAGTTTATATTGCCTTGAGTCTATCAATTATGCACATTAAAGTATTCCTATTTCCTATACGATTTTTCTCACAAACCAGTATTGATAGAATATCAGCAATATAAGTAGAGATACCAAAACTTATATTAATAAAAGTAATATTTTATATCAAACTTTATTCTATTTAACATGGTTCTTCTATCTGCCAAGGTTTCGGCATAAATATTAAGGCAGGAAATATTTCTGCTTCTATTGGTATATTAGTTTCTAAGTTAAGAGAGTGTTCAGCTGAACATTCAAATCACTCATCATCATCACATTCTGTAAAATGGTGAATGTATTCAAATTATTTCATTTCTAACGGTTTTTCAGCAAAACTCATGGCTAAGCATATTCAAGGCAGTTATCATTTTTGAGATCACAAATAATGTTATCAATACGTTTATATGAGTTGTGTAATTTTAGTATCGGTGCAGCAGTCATTACGTTAAGCAAGAATATAAATATTTCAGTTCTAGTTGATTGACTTGAAGCAACTGCTAACGTGGTCAATCACCAGTCCCTCCTAAACATTTGGTCTGTCGATAAGGAATTTTTGGAAGCATCATTTGATGAATAGGCCTCTCAGAAATTAGCAGCAGGTAGTCTCGGTGCAATCAGACCGTCTTTGCTAGTGATGATAATATACCAGGCAATTAATAACGGACCTAACACAACATGAGTTTGAAAAAGGTAAAACGTTAATTATATACAAATGTCTTTGTTATTTTGTTGCATAGTCGGTAAATCGTTTGAAGTGTAATGTGTAGTATATCACTCAGTGTGATTCTTATTGGACCAAATAGGTCAATAAATTGTTGTGAAGTATACTCTGTACTTACTAGCTGAGATAGTGGGAACATTTGTTTGCTCAGCATACTAGAACATGTTATTTTACAATTGCTACTAACATTTTCGCGGCCACATTTTCGAATCGAATGCCCAGGGGGAATTGTGGCAAAGAGTTATGTCTGTCTGTATATGGCACATTTGCCACCACATGGGCTGGTTGCAATATGCATATTGTATCGTACACTAAAATGGATTTAAACCCTACAACAAGAACAACAAATACAACAACAACTAATAAACTATGGGTATTTTGCTAAAATGAAAGCTTGCGATTAAAAATGGGTGGGACATACTTGCAACATGGAATCAATCTTATATACAAAAGAGGTTTAAATGTTTACCTCTAGGAGTACATAAACGAACCTCTGTTTACAAATGAATGTGGGCATACACCGCACTCGAGCTGAAAGCACAATAACCAATAACAGCATGCATGCATCGTAAGGCAACTCTTATCATGTAGTAAAATCCATAATTTCTCAACATCAACTGTTGCAAATATAAATATCTGGTAATAAATACATTTCTTTAAATCTGGAATACTTGCGTCCATACTCATCGTATAGCCAACACTTTCAATGCTTAGAAATGAAACTGACATTTACACTCTCGCCGTTAACCATTCTCAGTGTGACAACATACGGAATTTGCACATGCATCCGGTGTTGAACAATTACGTTGCTTGAGTCACATAGTCCATTTATTTACAAGGACAGTTGCTCTTTTAATTATACTTGTTACAGAGTAAGCAAACAAAAATTGCTAGTTATAGAACAACGCCAACAACTATATGGACTATTTGTTTACGTGCAATAAATGAAAAGTGATTTGTTTGATTTAAAATGAGTGCAATGATTGCTTTTAATTTTACTCCAGTTTCCATTCAAACAAAACATATTTGACAAACAAAACCTCAAAAAGTTCATGGTTCGATATACCTTCAATAAATTCAAGGTTCGAGAAAGCTTTACATTATTCAACTCGTTTCATAAATCAAATATTAACTATTGACCAATTTCAGATCCTCTAAATATAAGCTTTTTATTAGCTCTACGTTGTATATCTACTGTACTAACGTTGTTGTCATGCTGTAGCACATAGGTCATTCTGCTTTATTGACATGGAAATACGCTACATATGATAAACAATTCGCATTAGTGACGGTATTGAGGTCGACAACATATCGTCGATAAAATGACTCAAAGTGTCTCATAATCTTTCGAGCGTACACCATCTAATTAATATTTTCCAAGTTACAGACAAATAGTTAATGTAATGTGGTCTTTTCTCTATTTTCTGGCTTTATTACATAATCGGAGTAATACCACATATAGCTTCTTCATGCAGTCGCAATTCCTGTGTATTCTGCATATTGTGCTATCATGCCTACATATATTCCGCAATAGAACGGTTGCTGTGAGACATCAATGAGAGCGCCGCATGATCCAAACTCAGTTGTCATGTCTATATCAGTTATATAAGTTTAAATATTATCAAAATTTTCCAACTCGGCTATATTGCAAATACATAACATTATTTGTTTCTTATACAGGCTGAATATTCATAATGAAGCCAAATTATTACATAGGAAGTTGTTTGATACAACTAATATATTTCAATCTTGGATTCAGTACAACACAATCAAATGTGACCAAGAGCTAAACAGTAATCAAAAACATAGGTGTGTAGAAAATCAATTATTATTATGCAATATGTCCAACTAAGATGGATGTAAATCAACATGAAATTATCACAAAACCGCCTCGTGTTGAGCTATTAGAGATCGTGTATTACAGCTACTATCACCTTATCAATACCATGTCTTGCATCATGAATACATAGTGATTTTTAATATTTAATAATTTAACTGCATGGAACTATACCACTTTGTGTGACCTTGAGATCGTGTTTTATACCTACAAGCGCTACAACATTATGCCATATTAGTGTATCATAGCTACACACGCTATAGCACTATACCACTTTATGTGAGAAAAGTACCATGTTCATATCTACCAGCACTAAAGCACTTTGCCAATTTGACCTAGATATCGCGTATCATAGTTATCTCCACTACAACATTATATCTCTTTCAGAAAATACATATCATATTTCACAGCTTCCAACATTATGTAAATGTTGTGTGACTTAGAGAACCTGCTTCACGTCTACCGAAAATATAGAATTTTCAACTATGTGTGTCCTACATATCGTGCAACTTAGCTACTAGCACGATAGCTTTATACCACTTTGTGTGACCTAGATATAGTGTTTCATATTTACCAGTACTATGTCAACGCACAATTATATGTGGCTTAGACTTAGATAACCATTGTCATAACGCTACAGCATTATACTATTCTATGTGACGTAGAGATTGTGTTCATAGCTACCAGTACTACATTATATTACCATATTGTGTGACCTTGATATTGTGTTTCGTAGCACCACACCACTTTTTGTGAGCATTATATCGTGTATCATAGTTACCACCACTATAGCACCATACAACGTTGCGTGACACAGAGTTTATGTATAACATTTACCAGCCTTAGGGCATTGCATAGCTAAGCGTGACCCAGAAATCAAGTTCGGTGAGAACTGATGCGATAGCACTACATTACTTTTGTAAACTAGAGGTTTTTGTCATATCTAGAGCATTATACTTCTATGTCACGGTCTGCGACCTAGAGATCAATTTTACCATAATTGTGGCGCTATAGTAATGACCAAAATAGGGCTTCATCTCTACCAGCACTACATTACTATATCTGTAATTAAATGTAGAGCTGAATTAGTTTTCAGTTCAAGCTTCTGTATAATGAATTATCAGTCATCCAATGTGTAGTTATGTGATAAACACTGACGTCTGATTTGGAATATATGTGTTATTTTTGAACAAGTTTAGTATTCGCAATTATAAATACAACATCAGTGGGTTTGGACATTTAGCCTAGTACTTAACTAGTTTTCATATGTACATCAAGCACTTTCCTTGTGCTAAACTTTCATTATGGTGAGTTGGATGTGAGCAAATTTATGGCTGCAATGAATTATTAAATTAAAGGATGGCTCTTTTTTTTGCCGTGTATGTTTCTATTAAACTGGGATCGTCAGTGTTAAATATCTAGATTTATTTGTTTACTTGAAAACATTCAAACGTGTAAGCGGTGCAAAATAGGTCACTGATTAGTTTTTAAACATGCCATTAATATAATCCTCTATTGTCAATAAAGGCAAAATTTACATTAACACAAAATTCCAATTGATCAAAGGACATAGCTATTTTGTTTGGTTCATCAGAGACTTTATTTTCATCTGATAGACCTAAGCATCAAGCATCGAAATAAAAATCATATCTAATCGGGCCTATTTATACCCCGAGCCCCGTAAGTGATGCTGCCAATGGTTTAAGTCCCACCATAAAACGGCATGTTTGTGGCATATCTATATATCTACATATTTGCACAGCCTAACACCTGCATACATGGACCAATAACTACAACTACTGTAGTTCCATGTACATACAAGCCAATGCAATTTTACATATTTTGGAAGACCATCTACTTATAGGGACCATTTTCAATTTGCAGCTGTATTTTGCTTTGCACATTCACCACGAACATTCAGTGGATATAATTCATATAAAACTGCATGCGTAGCAGGAAAACAAAACTTTCCACGTTGATGGTGTTGTGCTCTCTAAAGGAAAAAAGGTCTACAAAAAAACAAACTGGAAGATACTTTAGTGTGCAATCGAATTTCCATAGATATTGGATCCGTACTTAGAAATTTGTCTTTGGTATATTTTACACAAATTAGACCAAAGAGAAATTTCTAGTTTGGAACCAATATCTATGAAAATTCGACTGCATGCTAAAGTGTCATTGTCTTTGGTATATTTGTTTTACAAATTAGAGGGCCCTAAGTGTCCAAGTGGTCTAAAGCGGTGTCCGTTACGGATAACTGCCATCTCACCTCTGTCTACGTGGGTTCGAGTCTAGGATTCGGCGAATTTGGATATGTGAGAAAGCTTGCCAGTAGCGCCTTTTGGTCGGTTATTCATTCCGGTGATTTAGCAGTTTCCTCCTCCACCATTAATACTGGCCGCCATCTTTAGCCTGTCATGTGCTAAAAATGGCTTTAAGCTCAGCAACAACACAAATTAGGCTAACTAATTTTGATTGCGCAATATATTTAAAAAACAAAAATGTGTAATTACCATTTACATGATTCTTTTCAATGGTATCTTCGAACAACTCATGTCTAAAAATAAAAAAATATTTGTTCCGTTTATTGGTAATTTAACCTCCTTTGCAAGTCGAGAAAATATTTTATTATTATACACAAATCAAGATCATGGCGAAATATAAGATAAACATAATGTATACCTGAAAAATTTGTAACAGCGCTCATTTAAAATAATTAAATTGCATGCTTGCAACAATTTAAACAACAATTAAATTGAGGAAGCATAAAAAGCTTTAACCTCACTTCTACGCTGTCTTCTACATGAGCGGGCCATGAGAAATATACTTTCTCCATGCGACAGGAAACTAACGTTCTTCATGCCTATATATTTAAGGATATTGATTTCAATTTGATTTTAGGACTTTTCATATAATTTGATAATGAAATTAGAGAAAAATGATTTTTAGCGACAAATTGTCAAACGTTATTGATTGCTTCTGGATACCGTTAGGACTATACCAATCTCAAATACCCATTTCATGCTCTCATCCCTATAATCGGTGATTGAAAGCATTCATCAAATATTTACATGCTAGGTTCAGTATTTTTATTCGTTAATAAATAAACAATTGTGTTAAATACATCGTACTTTATTTAATAATATTCATCTCAAAACTTGATTTAGAATGTTTAAGGTAGACACTTAAAACATATGAATACAAATTTGCGTGTCTGCATGTCTGAAAGATTGAGAGATGAGAAAAGCAAAGTTCAACAATTCATGATTTACCTTCTTCAAGGCGGACGAAACAGGCTGAGGACAGTTACAAACATAAAAGCGTAATGAAATAAATATTTATATAAGTTTTCAACACAACAACTATTATTTTTGTAACTGTTCTTGGCTCAAATAATCTGCCTCGAAATTGTTATAAGGAAGATCTTAAAAGCATATATGCAGTGTATTATAGTTTCGAATGTTTCTTTCTTGTATAATATGATTTGAAAACAAAACACTGTTTGGAAGCATTTGAAATAACGTGTTTTCACACGCAAAGACGCATACACGCCATATTAACCAACGTTGTGGGTTTTTGGTGTTTTCTTCTTCAAAATCACGATGAAGATCCGATTAAAAAAAAATAGATTACATTCAAAGTTAAACAGTTTAATCAATGTTTTACTTTCTGTACAGCATTCGCGATTTTGTCGTTTATCGATAATACCGATAACAATAATATGCAACAAATATTTTCAAATTATCTGTGTGGCATTATTTGCTAACCATTTATATTCTCACAGTACTTACATTTGACATATAAATAACGCACCAAATATTTATGTTGTTTATAGCCCATCTCGGATGAATTATTGTTTAAATGGGTTTGTTGTATGATTTGTTCGATTTATAGTTAGTAAACATTAAAATCCAAAGGGTATCGATCATAAGTCCTGCAAGGTTTGACAGTTGTTACCTAAAGCTTTAAGAGATAACTAACGATGACTGATTGAATATGAGCTTAAAGTTTGCCTCCCTTATGACATTTTACTGGTAAACATGACAACCTATTTATCATATTTAGTTTAACTTTAAAAGACATGAATAATCGTAGTATTTGTTTGTCTTCAAATGCATGCAAAGTAAATACCTGTAATGAGCTAAACGTCAACATTTATATTTGCTGATCATTAAGACGCGTGTTTGAAACGTATTAAGTGAGCACTTTGCGAGCCTTAAATGCATAAAAATTGTATTCCCAATATATACTCTTATATGTTGTACATGTACACTTACCTCGTGAAAAGCATAGCGTGGTCATGGGATGCAGTAAGTCCACATTTACGATCTCTAAAACTAATACTATCTAGATACTTGTTTATATCAACGAAGGTTTTTCCTTCATTTGTCGTAACCAGATTATCTACATATGCCATGTCATGTTGCTTCTGTAAGAAAAAATGGAAGGAGTACTATTTTTTTAAAACAATGTGATATTTGGAAAATTTCATTTTCTCTATAATTGATAATGAAATAAACGAAATTATGATGTATTATTATAAGTCATATTTCGACTCAGTATCTTTCTAAGTATTTGTATTGGCAATATTATATTTCTACAGGTGCAAGGGAGTAACGTTTAAACATATTTGGTCTAATTTATATGTGGTGATTGTTGGTTTATTGTACATATTCGACTAATAGAGAAATAGTAGGGAAAGAAAGATTGTTGAACATGAGATTTAGTATGCATTCTTTTTCACACCAATATCAAATCAGAAAGTAAAAGGTCAGTATACAAACAATAATTTGAAGACAACCACATATAACATATAATGTGTACATTTATATACGTATATATATATATATATATATATATATATATATATATATATATATATATATATATATATATATATATATATATATATATACATATAATGTATTTTTTGTTGTCTGTGTTCGGGTGCTTTACTTTTGTTTTAAGATAAGGTTCACTTGTAAAAGACATGCTTGTTCATGATTGTGGATTGTACTTTAAGATAATGGCAATATGTAAACATGATGACATGGTTTATTAACATTAGAATGTTCTAGAGGAGAACTTATGATCCACATCCTGGTCATCTTATCGTGTCTTAGGTGTTTCTATGGTGGATAAAAAGATTAATCTTTTGTTTCCTATTTCATTTACTGTTTGTTTCAGAAATATTTCCAGGATAATAAAATTAAATAATTCATTGTAATTTTATGGAGGTGAATCGGAAGCATAATATCTAATCTGGGATTATTGTAAAAGATTTCAATACGATTCTGAATTAGTTAACTGTGTGGCGTTCTGTTACAAAGACTAATACCATAGATTCGTACTGCTACTTAGATTAATACCTTAGAGGCATACGCCTACTTAGATTAAGAACTTAGAGGCATACCACTACTTAGATTAATACCATAGAGACGTACTGCTGATTAGATTGATACCATTTAGTTGTGCTGCTATTTAGATTAATACCATAGAGGTGGACTGCCACATAGATTGATACTGCTAAAAATTAATGCAATAGAAGCGTAAAGCTACTTAGAATAATACTTAAGCGGCGCACTGCTATTTAGATTAATACCATTCATACGTTCTGCTATAACGATTAATACGATACAGGCGTACAGCTATATAAATTAATACCATAGAGGCTTACTGCTACATCGTTTATTACACTGGAGGCATACTGCTACTTAAATTAATATTATAGAGGAAACACAGTTGCTTAGATTAATACCATAGAGACATACAGCTATTTAGATTAATACCATAGAAGCGTTCTGCTACTTAGATTAATACCATATATGCAACACTCCTTTTACAGTAATAACATAGAGGCGTACTGCTATTTAGACTAATACCATAGACGCGTATTGCTACTTAGCTTAGTACCATACTGACGTGCTTTTACCTAGATAAATATCATAGAGGCGTACTACATCTGAGATTGATGACATAGAGGCATACTGCTACTTAGATTAACACCATAGATATATGCTTCTACGTAGATTAATACCATAGAAGCGTACTGCTACTTAGATTAATACCATATAGGCGTACTGTTACTTAGATTAATACCATAGAGGTGTGCTAGTACTTAGATTAGTACCATAGAGGCGTATTGGTACCTAGATAAATATCATAGAGGCGTTCTACATCTGAGATTGATGACATAGAGGCATACTGCTACTTAGATTAATCCCATAGAGATATGCTTCTACGTAGATTAATACCATATAAGCGTACTGTTAATTAGATTAATGCTAAAGAAATATGCTTCTACGTAGATTAATACAATATAAGCCCACTGCTACTTAGATTGGTACCATATAAGCGTACTGTTACTTAGATTAATACCATAGAGGCGTGCTGCTACTTAGATTATTACCATAGAGGTGTGCTAGTACTTAGATTAATAACATAGAGGCGTATTGGTACTTAGATTAATACCATAGTGGCGTTCTACTACTTAGATTAATATCATATAGACATACTGCTATTTAGATTGATATCATAAAGACGTACTGCTACTTAGATTAATAATATAGAGGTGTGCTAGTACTTAGATTAATACCATATAGGCGTATTGGTACTTAGATAAATACTATAGAGGCGTGCTGCTACTTAGATTAATATCATATAGACGTACTGCTACTTAGATTGATATCATATAGACGTACTGCTTCTTAGATTAATACTATAGAGGTGTGCTAGTGCTTAGATTAATAACATAAAGGCGTATTGGTACTTAGATTAATATCTAAGCTTAGCTTATTACCATACATACGTACTTTTACCTAACTTAATACCATAGAAGTGTACTACGACTTAGATTAATGCTATAGAGACATACGTCTACATACATTAATACCATAGAAGCGCACTGCTACTTAGATTGATACCGTATATGCCTGACTCTACTTAGTTTAATACAAGAGAGAAGCATTGCTACTTAGATTAATCACATAGAGGCGTAGTGCTACTTAAATTACTGCCAAAAGGGGCATACGTCTATTTAAAATAATACCATAGAAGCGTAAAAATATTTTTTTGGCTGGTCATTTATCTAAATATCATTAAAATATTTCAGCATATTTTAAAGTATCTTTCAAATATGGATTCACATTTTAGATAATGTATGTTATATATAATAAACAATTTAATTTATAACATCGTTGAAACATTATATTGTAATTTAGTGTGTAAAACTTTGTTTTAAATGCTACCCAGAAGGAGTCTCATGCTATGAAAATAAACGATTTGCTGTTTTTGCCAGTCATTGTGTTATGTCAGAAGAAGAATCATGATTTAAGAAACTTAGAAACAAAATACATTTTGGATCAGTATTTCATGGGAGAGGAAACTTCGGATTACTACGCCATCGGTTGATTAGAAAGTCTTTTCGAGTTGTGAAAGGAACTTATAGGAATTATAATTAAAGTACCATATATAGTTTCAATAATCAACGCTTCAGCTTCAGAAACAATAAACCGTACTGCACATTCAAGAAAAGGACAAAGGTATGAAATTTGAGACTCATAAATACAACACTGATATTATAAACCACTAGGGAATAACTAATCTGAATAACGAAACATCTTATAATTTATACAAGTACTATATAGATTTGTATATATTTTCATTATACAATAATACTTTAAATGTCATAGTAGCATATGCGTGTTTAAATAATATGTAAATTAAGGCATTGTTGTATAATGTATTTGCTTATCGTTGCAATTTATGCTAATTGTGGTTTGTTTACATCATGTTTGGATGGTTGGTTTTTGTACATGTTTGATGAGTATCTTTTAAGACAAGTGTAATACACAAACATGTTAATATGGTCTTTTGACCATAGAATAATTTGGAAATGAATGCATGTGCCACATCATGGTGATCTGAATGTGTCATAGGATTCTATAAAAAGAAGAGAAAACAAAAGGACTTAATTCTGTAGGATGATCTGTCTGTGGATTGTTTACTATTTTCTTTATATATAATCATGGATTACATAAATGTGGTACATCATGACACTGAGGACAATTATAATTAATTCGAAACATTCTCTACTTCAGACTTACGATAGAAAATATAAGATTATGGGAGATGTAACTCAAACCTCTTAAAAATGTTTAAAATGTTTGTAAACTACGCGTCTGTTCTAAATGACGAAATATAAAATATAGTGAAAATTATCTGGGTCAGTATATACAATAATTACATGTCGTTGTGGGTACAAAGTTTAGATCTGGCAAACACATTTCTTTCTATCATGTATATTTACAAAGCACAAACATATCAATCCTGTTGTGCACCAAACTGGACTTAGTATCATTATATAATATCCATATTTTATTCTGGCAAATAATTTTTGGTAATAATATATGCAATAATTCATACGGTAACTAACACGGATTAGAAACATTAGTAATATTACTGCTGTGCGGAAACTCTTTTCGAACGCAAAGAAATATAGTATATAAGAATTTCGGCCCATGATTGTTTCTAATCAAACCATGAACTATACAGAACCTCCATTGCTGAAAGTAATCGTCATTACTTCCATACACATCAGACTAAACTGTTATTCAGTTTATTACATTCAGCTCCCCACCACACTTAAGCTGTAATACAGTGTCTTCAACCCGATTTTCTAACGTAGACTGTACATAAGTGTGTTGTCATCATCACCATGATGATGATGATGATGATGATGATGATGATGATGATGATGATAATGATGATGATGATGATGATGATGATGATGATGATGATGATGATGATGATGATGATCATCATCATCATCATCATCATCATCATCATCATCATCATCGTCGTCATCATCATCGCTAACCTACCTTAGATGTAAATCAAATGATTATTTATGACCTCCTTCTAAACATAGTAATAGGAGATTGCTGCACTCACAAGCTCATCTTCCCCTCACCAAATGGAAATTGTATATCATATTGTTACAGTTTTCATCGCATTTCCAACTTATTTTATTAATTAGATTCTTTAATTTGCTGTAATGGAAAATATTCATGAAATAATTTGTTCAAAAACAAAATGCACTGTAATCTTTCTATATCGTACAGAGATAATAAGATAAAATCAAAGATGCCTCACCTTAAATATTTTAAAACTTCGAAGAGTGATGCTTATTTCTATCTGAGAATCTTTGATGCCGTTGTATCGCATGTTTATCTGTGGCATAATGAAACAAAAATATATTTTAAGACCGATTTTCTGCACAGGCAATGAGGAGATTTGATGTACATTATACCATTTCTATTAACAGATTCATGTGAAAAGTTGTCTAAGTAATCATTATAAATATGAAATAAGACAGTATACATATTGCATGCATTAAACGAACTACAAATGTTAATAGGTAAGATTTTGTTTTGACTAAATTAAGTCTTTATAATGTGATCTGAAATAAATATGTGGGGCACATACTTGATGTATATCTGTGTAAAAATATTGCATATGCACTAGGTCAAGGTCTTTTGTGTCGCCGATATTTTGCATACAATTGCTGTATCCACAATGGCTGAATTCTGAAATTTCCTCCTAAGTCTACGATATCGGATAGATTTCAAACATTTAGAAATGAACCTTCTAAACTGAATATTGTTACAAAAAATGAATTTTAAGCCTTCCAAAACTAACCAAACAATCTTTTGCCACTCTCTAGTTGAAAAAGAAACCAAACCAATTTAAATCTTTTGAAAGGTGCGGTCACTTATGTAGACCCATATTTCGGAACTTTGAAACTCAAATTAGAAGAATGTTTGGGGCTACTAAACATCAATACGGCTCGTTGAAAATTAAATTAAGTTTCTATGCAAACAAATATAAGGATTGAAGAAGAGGGTACTGAGATCATTCTAACACTTAGACACAATGGCATACAAAGTGAGACGCCGCTCTTGATAAAAAGCATGTGAGATGTGGTAGGGATGATTCCGTCTTTCCCACGTCATCAATTGTTGACTCAAATGCCTTATTTGTACAACTATTCGACCCCATAGCCTGTTAATGACTACGAAAATGGAATAAAGAGATTAATCTTAGTTGCTGGTGATTATTTATAACAAGATAAAGTATTAAGACCATGTTGTGCAATATCCTAAACAGTACATACCCTACAATTGGTAAAATTACGTATTGAGTGACACACAGATCTCTTTGATATTTAGTCTTCTGTTCCAAATCTAGTTACGGGCCAGAAATAATCGAAAGAATTAATATTATATAATAAAGCTCCAAAACTGACACAAAATATATTGCACAAAGAAAACAAAGAAATGGAATTAATAAGTTAAGAATTGTATTGTTGAAGCTTACTATCGAAAGAACAATCATATGATTTATGCATAACATTCCTTTTCTACTTGCACGATCAAAAAGTTAATTGTATATGTCCAGTTGAAGTACGCATCGTTTGCTATATGTATAAATAAAATGAATGATAATTGTTCTTCTCCATTATTACGTAGTAATTACTTACACCGTTAATAATGTGTGAATAATATTGTTTTATTCTTCTTATTGCCTGAACATCTTTTTCATGACCAGGGATATGCTGAACTTGATGTGCTTCTACCAGCGATACAAAACTGAAAAATAATCCCTCGGATTTAAACTACTTCACGAGAAAAAGTAAAACCCAACAAGGACATTATATGGTCCAAAATATAAATTAATTTCCCTAAAATATAATCAAAGTGAAAGAATGAAAAATTATTTATAGCATGATACGAATGCATAAAATGTCCTAAAAGTACTATCAAGTTCACAGTAATTCGGAAAAGCTCCAACTCTATTAGAACTGAAATTTTCCATGTGCTCTTGGGCTAGAACTATATATGAAACATTCTTAAAGATACAATGATTTTAGTTTAAAGTAAATCCAATAGAATTTGCATGAGACATATTACCTTGAATGTTGCTTGGTATTTCAGCTATATTAATAATTATCAAAGTCATTGCATATTTTCCAATAATCCAGCATAGGCAGTTTCTGTTTCGAATAGATGTTCCCTGTCTGGAATTCCAACGAACAACAAATAAATAAATATAAATCCCCTAGTTCTCTCAAACATTGAAATATAACAGCAGAATATGCTGCTCTATTAGCTAAAATCTAAATACGTAGTAAATAAAATCTAAATTGCTAGAAAAGGTTCCCAAACAGTTCAGTCATTTCATATTTAGTAACCTTAACACTTATATCTTGACTATTTTATAAATTTATCCCATCGAATACTTGGGAAGTCATGACATCCCTTTAGATCGAGAATAGCTGTCAACTTGAACTTGTCAATTTGGGTTTTATTTTAAAATTGAATTAGTACAAGTTATTGTAGATATAGTCTACAAACGTGACATGATCTCGCCTTTAATACATTATTTTTTAATAGAATATCAAACGTAAAATTATTGTAATTATGTCAAATGACTAATAAAAAATATGATATATTAACAAGTAATATATGTCAAATAGATATCCATAAAAACACACCATTTTGACCACAGAAATATACATTAAACAGATGTGAATTTAATAAATCTTCTCTTTACTGTACCAATTGAAGTGCATACAAAATAATTGAGATTGAAATTATTTAAGTCTTCGCTTGCAACGTTAATTACTTTTGCGTCTCGATCGGAATATTTCAGAATGTACAGCTCAAGAAAATATAGGAATTATATCTAGCACTCGTCATTAATCACTTATTCAACTTTTGAGAACAGAATGAAATATAACTCCGAATATCTTTCCAAAACTAGATAATTGTCAATATAGGCCATACTATTATCATAAGATATAAACAGAGCCTCGAGCGTTTAGTGCACGTTACTAACTGTACGGTCAATTAACCAATATTCTGGTGCGAAAGCTCTTCCTGGAATGTATGAATGTAAGTCAGTATATATAAATAACTCAGTATGTATTTGCGCAATCATGGTATACCCAGCTAACACACAACGTTGCTGTTTGGTTGTATTCTGGTTACGTTGGGAATTAACGTTTTGGCAACGTTAATACAACTTCACACATGAACATGATCTAAAGTAGCCATCTGATATAAAAATATAGTCAATTAAAAATGGTAAGTATATGCATTGATCCTGATAGAATTGATAAGAAATAATATATTTTTTACAAAGGTAATATATAACGTGTTTTCAACGTGGTACTAACGTTGTGGTTAATTTTTAAGTGTCAGGGGCAACAATCGTAGTTTCGTAGTTTATTCATTTTTATTTTCAAAACAAATAAACAAAAGAAGGTTGTAACTTTTGCAAAACATTTTACTCGTCGGTTTTTCTCAATTACAAGTATGTGATATGTCTTTGCCTTGACAATATTCTACGTATCTACGAAACGAGGTCTAGCTGATCCGGTACGGTTGTTGTTGGAGAGACGAATCTCCAGTTTCCAGCTATTTTAAAATACGAAGGTATGAAGTTTAAATAGTTAATATAAAATTACATTTTTTTGTTGAAAAAATAACGTTTGGTAATAGGCAGTGTCATTCCATGACGTCAATCGCATTTTCCAACAACGAAAATGGGTCGACTATCGGCTAACATGTTCAGCTTATGAAATGACCTAACTGTTTCGCATATTTCTGTGACTTTTATCCGACTCGTATCAAGTAAATTATATTGTTACACTGGTACATTTTTGAAACGAAAAATATCGAGATAGTATGGGTTTGAGGGGTAAAATGCCTTCTGTTAGACTCACATTTCGAATCACGCGCTCATGGGTAAAGAGCGCAAGATTTATCGTTCTTGACCAAAACATTTTTTTTTAAAATAGCAAGTAATAAATATAGAAATCAATCACAACTGAAATTGAAATTAATTTATATTAAAACATATGTCTACATATGCTGATATACTTAAACGTGGAAAAAAAAATGTATCTTAATGGTAATTTAATTTTGATAATTACTGACATGAGTTACAGTTGTAAATAATGTAATACGATATGTTTTCAGTGATAATTATGTAAATGCACTTTTTGCAATTAATAAACGTAGCACATGTAAATAACATCTGTCATCAGCTATGCAGCATATTTACTAGTTCATAAAAGGGAGAACTTATTTTCACTGGAAATTGATGTGACTATCTCATTTGTGTGATTAGGGATTTGAATTAAATATAATCTGCTATTTCATTTACAACTCTCTAAATATGAGTAAGTCAGTTATACTCTGTATTCATGAATTTTATTCTAGTCTAAGGTAGTGTAACTGTTTTATGTTACAACATGTTGGGTAAATGTGCGACAGTACAAAAACTGCATTTTTGCAGCAGTTAATAGCATGTGTTCAGTGCACATTGCTTTTAGTACATTGTTTTGCATAGTTGCTATTGTCAAACTGTTTCAGGTATGAGCAAACAAATATGCATGCAAAACCCATGTAAAAAACTATTATACAATATGTATGTTGTCACATTATTATTACTATTATTATCATTATTAGTGTTATTATTATTATTATTATTATTATTATTATTATTATTATTATTATTATTATTATTATTATTATTATTATTATTATTTTCTTATATAGTATTGGAGCTCCCTTGATGTATATAATATTGGGGATAGTGTCTGCAGGATGACGTAAAAGCTAGGAACAAAAAGACAGTGGTCAGAGAATAGCCTAAAAGGACGTGAAAGGAAAAACCATTTCAATAGCTTTTGATATGCTAGCTTTTGATAAGTATGCATGACTTGATTATTATTTGTCTGTTTTTCATGTGACTTGCCAGAGATTTGTAAATGAATGGATAAATTACATGTTTCTTCACATACATATACTGCAATTACTTGTATTTGAAGTAACTTGAGACCAAATTTCAAAGTCTGCTGTATAAATACTCCATTAATTATTGCTGGTATTTAGAACAAAGAAATGTGTCTTTTGTAGTGAAACTCCTTTTAAAATATCGTCTTACTCTTGCATAATCCTGCTTGAAAAATAATAGCAAAGCAAAAAAAAACGAAATTGAAGAGGTCATATAGGAGACCCTAAAATATGCAATAAAATAAACTAAAGACCTATGTATATGTTGTGGCACGAATCGTACAAATTGAAATTAATAAATAATTGATACTTAAGGATCAGTCATAAAGTATGCCCACAAAACATACTGGAATACAATCAGTAAACCTAAAGCAGTTGTTTAACACATAATACCATGACAGAATGTACTAGCTTGCTGACATCAACAAGGTCCTTTACACCCTCTCCCCCTTCCATTGTCTACATTTGACCAAGCATTTCCCCCATCTGTGCATTCTTTATGGATAATCCTTAACGCTGGCTAATGTGACATTTAAACATGTAAGCAGTGCTGAGATTATATTTGACTTTGTTTAAGCATTCAAACTGTTCTTTTAATTTGCAGGTACCTGAGGAGAAGAAACATAAACTTTAGACTGGAGGAGGAGACTGATTCTGATTCCAAATCTTAATTAAATATTGAGAATAAACAAAATGTGATATTAAAATGTATATTGTATTGTTTCTTTATTTCATTTTCGTTTCTTAAAAACTACTGTTGAACCTTCAGTGTGTAAATTCAGGGTTATTCCTTATCAGGCAAAAGTCGTGCGATTTAACCGTCTACTTTTACTTTACACCCAGTACTTTTAAAAAAAAATATTTATACCCATTGGGGTAGGTCCTCCAAAATCCCGGCCTACTTTGTGAACTCATCTGTCCCATTTAAAGATAATGGAAGGCCCTGCTGTAAAGCTTGTTACGAAAAGTACCCAGCAAGAGGATTTGATACTATGAACAAAAAGCAATGTTTGTATATAAACCATGTTAGAAAACCTTCACGCTTGCATTGAAACTGATTGCATACTTCAGAATGGACATATTATATATTTTTATGAAATATGTATTGTTCCTAATTTTATTTTTCTTATTCAGTGCATATACACATAAATAAAATTATATAGGCTATTTTGTGCAGAGTGCATTTTTATATGTGCTACTTTAAATTAATTTTTGATAGCTGACACATATTATTGCATGCAGAGTGCCAATTGGTATAATGTTGGAACAATTAGTGTACACTGGCATATTATTATTATTTCTATTATTATTATTATTGTCAAATGATTGGTGACGTTTGGTTTGTCGAATATAAAGTTGGTGCGGAATTGACAGCTAATATGTGACAATGGCAGTCTTGAAATTCCTGCTATTGCAACTCCTAGATGGATGGCAATGTTCAAAATTTTTGCAGTTTTCGATTTGGACATTCTTGCCATCATTTTGGAATGTTAGTTTCAGAAACACAACCAACTTTCATATGATTTCCATACAGATTTGCAATGTTGTGAAAATGTTGTAGGAAGGTTATTATATAACGTTAAACAACAACGTTGTAGCAAAGTTTCTGCTAGTTCACCAAATCATGTTGCCACAACGTTATATGACAACGTTACCACAACCTTACTGCAATATTGCTGCATCGTTGTTGCAAAGTGGAATTGTTAGCTGGGTAGATAGATAAATTATACATACATAGAGATTAAGAGAGATATGTTTTTGCCTACGTTAAAACTTACAAATCGAATACTGATGAATCTATCAGTACGAGGATTTCAACCCAGTAGTTCATTTTCATCCTTTTATCTGTAGATTAAATTTGAAATGAGAAACATTCATTTTGCACAGTACTGGCCTTTGTTAAATATGATTAGTAAATATATATAGCTTTTTGTACTGACATTATGGATACTTTGATGTAATTGTATTTATAATAGTTTCCATTCAAATTGTTATTTACTTCCTGACAAAGGTATAATATCTTGCGGAATATAATGCTGAAGTGCATTGAAAGAAATTAATATAATAAAATAGAATTAATTGATACAGTTTTACCATTCGCATCATAGGATATCTTATGATCGTTATATATTATATTTTAGCAGTCTTTCTTGTGATACCGTACCATCCGTCTATGTGATGTTATTGTAAAAATTTTCAAATGATAATATCTTAGTTCACTTACATTTGTTAATATCAACTCATCCACATTTATGATAATATCGTCCTATTCGCATTTGTGACATTATTGTGCCGTACGCATTTGTGATAATACTGTATCATTCTTATATGCGATAAGAATGTATTATCCTTCTACGAGATACTATTGTACCATTCTCTTTCAATGTTTTGCTATAACTGCTCTCACCTATTGTCCCTCTATTGTAAAAGCTTTGTACATTTCTGGATGTTAGCGTGGAGTGTGTCAGACGAAACATGTTTTGTTTGTCTTGTTGACTCAGGGAATATCCGAGAAGATCTATATATTCTTGTTCTATGGTTTTCACCTTCGTTTTTGTCGCATCTGCAAGGGGAGACATTAATTATCATTTACAAATATCCTAAATTGATATTGTTGCATTTTGTTCTATATTTTTAAAACTAATAAATAAAGTTAAACAGTGATCTAAACGGGTTTAAATTGTAGTGATGTTTACTTTTTTCTCCCTACACAATCAGAAAGATAGCAATTATCATATAAATAGAGTTATAAAATATATCCTCTATATTAACATACACACACGTACGTACACATAGGAAATAGCAATATATTGTAGTACTTATCTTCAGCAATATATATATATATATATATATATATATATATATATATATATATATATATATATATATATATATATATATATATATATATATTCATGTCCATGTAGCAAAATCACAAAGAATTTCAATGCACATATTATGCTACAAAATTCAATTAAGATATTACAAACCTGATTTTCGTTTGGTTGAAACATATCGTTGGATATTTGCTTGGTCACGTAAAATATACTGTGTGCCAATAACGTCAGGAACATCAATAACGTTTCTTGATGTATCAGTTTCAGCTAGACGAAGATCGTAATCTTTATATCCTATTCGTATGTTTCCGTTCTAGTTTAAGTAGGAAAAGACATATATGTATATAATCGAAATGTATCAGTTAGCGTCTACTCTATTCATTCCTCTTTTTGTTTGTTTTTCTTGTGTTTTCACATAAAAGATGTAGCTGTACATAAGGAACTGGAAAAGCTTATCTTCGTTTGTATCAGTACTGAAAATAACACACTAACATATATAAAAAACTGACGTCTGGTTCCGGACATAAAATATTATTTTGAGATCATTGTGTGGATGGAGACAAAGGGGTTGGCAACGATAGTTATATTACACAAGGGTCTTAACAGAACATGTTGATAACCATTAACTGGGATCAATAATTCTTGATACTAATGTAACAAATAACTTATCGTATATACATTTATGCTATAATATTGTTTAATAATTTAATTATTTCGTTAACAAAATTCGATACTTATTTCATAGTAATCTAGATCGATGGAAACAAAACTCTGATCAAAGCCTTCAGTACACAAAATATCTTCATCAATAAACGCATTCAAATTCTGATATATTGCATAGTTTAATATATCAAATGGACTTTCTAGCAGGCGGTTTTGTTCAGAAATAAGAAAAGTTATATACAATTCTCGCACACAGAGTTCAATTGATAAGATTTTAAATTCATGCCAGATCAACCAACACAATAACTTTATTAAACAAGAACAAAAGGAAGAAAAAATATTAACAAAATAATTATCAATCATTATAATCCTAGACGTAAGTTAATGACGCAGTGATATTTTCGTTACTACAGGACAGAGAACATGACAAAATGAAGATATTTACATTATCTCAGCAGAAAATTTTGATTCGTTAAAATTAGATAAACCGCGTACCAATAAAATAACGAAATAGTGGTCTTAAAAGTGAGCCAGATAATATTTGCACTTGTCAGTAAAAACCTACTACAAATTCAACTTGTTTTCAATACAATTAGTTACGGTAGAAGAGTTTGTTTAAAACCTTAAATAAAAAGATACTCCACAAATGTTCCGGCAGTGAATGTTAGCTGTATTAAGTTGATTTCTGTTTTATAACATGTTCATTTATAAATTCATCTATACGGCAATCAATAGAATTTACGTCGATTACACGGCCAACATCTTTTGCAAATTTTCTGCTACTGGGATAAAATAGAATTACATATTATTTCTTAAAATGTCATTCTATATTGTAAGGCATATTGTATACAAGTGTTAAACAATTAATAAAAATCAAGTCAAATAATGTTCTTTTAGACAACTTCTGGAAAAATGCTGCCAAATATTTTTGCTTTGTATATGTTGTTTTCTTGATGTTGTGGTGATGGTATCTTGGCATAGAGCTATTGGCAAGTAAGCAATGTCCTAATCAACTTTTAATAAAACGATTATAAAGCAGTAGGAGAAACTTTCCGTACTTTTAATAATAGCTTTGTTATAGCATAAAGAGTGCACCACGGTATGTGTGTGTTTGCGTGTGTGTAGACCTTCCGCTTAAGATCCAATCAATGGAGCTATTATTAAAATATAGAAAAATGCATTAAATTATAAGATAGACGAATATGTGATAAGTTGTATTTCTGGAATGTATTCTTTACATACGAGAATGTACGAACGACTGAGGTCATCCGTTGGCATGTCTGTCGAGCACATATGTGTGAACTTGATCCATCTGTGTTCTTAGATAAACCGTGTTTAATGCTGTGATCAATCTACGCCTATATAAAGGTCCAAACTTTAAACTGCTGTAACGCAACAAACCACGGAATTATATAAGATATCGATACTCATTCTAATATCTAATTATGAGAGCATTTCTCGCACAAGGACTATAATATCATATTAGTTGTTTCCATTGTATACTTACAATGACTCTCTCACACTGTCCATTTGATGTTTTGACACATTTGACTGTCATGAATGCTCCATTATCCCTGTCTTGGTAGTAAGCGACATTCTATTGAAATAAATATACGTAAATTAATAACGTATACGTAAATAAACGTAAATTGATGGCACGATGGCAGAAGAAAGATGCTCCAGTCTATAGTCATTTGGATACATAACTAGGACGAAAGTATGCAAGGTGATTGAGGTTTGTTTGCTGCTCAAGTACCTAGTTGTGTTGGCAGGTGGATAGTTATATGACTGGACAGATAAAACAGGTTCTGACTTTTTGGGGGTGTAGTAGTTTAAGGGAGTAAATAATCCTGCATAGTATATAAGAGTTTCTTCAAGTGTTCTATGGGATGTAAACTCAAATATATTAGCAAACGCATGGAGTAATATGGTAAATGTCCGTTATTAGACAATTTTTGTGACATGATAGGAAGTTTTTAGACTTAAGCTCGGTAGTGTATATAGCATATGAAATCAAAGGTTATGAACCAACCAAGTGAATGTAAGCAAATCGCATCAATCTTAACTCGCTCATATTTTTCAAAGGAGCATAGGTACGTTCCAAATTATTGCTAATCAAAGTCAGAGGTATTATTATAGTAATGGTTGTGTTTTGTGATAGCCCCTATGCATAATTAGTAACGGGTCTAAACTGTATCAATTCTTTCATATCACACTATATGGCTAAAGGAGAATGGTATTGTGATAAAAAATTACTATATTGCGATTTCAAACGTACTGGCGCTTGCACAACTATATGCCAAAATAAACGCTATTTTAGACAGGTCAGACATAAAATAAAATTCATATAATGAATGAGTGGTTCACGGAAATTTGTACCTTCATTTTACACAAGCAAGGTCATAAACAATTTCCTTGCATACTCGACTACGTTAAGTCAAATAGATGCCAAATGGAAAGGTGGATACTACGAACTCCTAAGCAAATAAGAACGATACAAGATATATACATATATTGTAATAGAGATACAAGCCTTGCTTCACGACACGTTTTGGCATAAAAATTTAAATAAAAGATGAAGCCTGGTCAAATAGAGGTAACTTAGAATGATAATTGTATCGCCTTTGCAAAAAAAAACAAACAATGAAAATGCATTGCATCACAATGCTAGAAATTGAGTAACTTTCAATGTAATCAGACCAAATGCACAAAACGGAAACATGTGCGGCTGCAGTTTTTAAAAAATTCTAAAAGTTTAAAGTACTGAAGTATTTTACTGAACAGAACACATTACACGTCTATAGACACAACTCCAAAAAGGGAGCAATGAAGAAAACAGATCAACAAAGTGGTTAATACATTAATATTTATACCACCAAATATATTTAGAAGTCCTAAATTTAAACTCGGTGTAATTGTTATAATTTACAAATATCACATAATATTTTAAAACCTCCCTTTCTAACTTTAAAAACGTACATTTTTAAAACATCAAAACTTTATTATGCGAACCAGTTGCATTCAAGGTGAAAAAATAAATTCAGAGATTATGTTTCTGAAAGAAGTGTTACTCTTTTTGTTAATACAATGACCTGCAGTCAATTTTAAATACGTTAAAGTCCATAACAAAAACGTACAATCTATGTTATTATGATAGTGGAAGAAATTGATGCATAGTGTTGCTTCTATGGGGGTTTATTATGGTGTTTTTTGGAGGGATTTGCCACCCAACGTAATCTTTGTTATGAAAATCAAATTATGTCAAAGATTCATTTCTCCAGGGAAAACGGTAAAGGAATCAAGCAAGCATAATAACGCATTAGAGAGAGTGAGAAACGTGTAAGGTTATTGATATTGTAGAACGTACAAAACGGTGAAGAATCAAAGCATTAGAAAATAAGAAAATAAACACATACAGATCAGGTAAAATTGTAATGACTAGAAAAGCAGAGAAAAAAAAAGTATGCGCAGAAGAAGCAAATATAATTAAAGAAATTGTACAGACAATTTAAAAAGGTTTCTAACAATGTTGTCAAAGATAAGATACTGTTCGTTATACTCACGAATAATGAAATAGCTACACTAGAACTGTTTGCAATCTTTCCTTCAAATTGATGCATTATTTCGATTTCTAATGACGATGTTGCTTATGAATTGATTCCAAATTGTTTCTGTTTTACATGTCATACTGTCTGTGGGTTTTGTTTTACAATTTTGTTCTTTCTGTCCTTAAAATATAACCTTATTTTGGGTCTTTTGCGCTGGTGATGTTCATTTGCAGCCCTTCTATAGATAACGAAAGTGGAAATTATACAGATGTTATTGGTAAAACATCGCCATAAAGTATAAAAAATGGAAATGGAAAAAATAACAATGAAGGAAAATGGAATATTTTTAAACGCTTGAACTACTATGAGTTCAACATCTTATATGCAATAGTAGGCAGTATAATATGTATGATAAATAACGTTTTTCAAACGACATTTTTCCGTAACTTAAAATTAAACATAAATAAAGACATGACATAAAAGAGAATTGAATGCTTCGTCAGAATGTTATCATTTATGACATTACTTTATGTCTTTCTAGAGTGTGATAACCTCCAAATATATTGGTGTTTTAGTCATTTATAAAAATAAAGAATATGAAAGCGATTGAAGAAAAATATATATACTAAAACGAAAATCAGATTTTGTACTGAATTTCAGTTTTATATATAAGATTGTCACCAAAAATCTATTAAGAATAGTCTGGGGAATTATTTACATTTTTGTTCAAAGATGATTTGAAAAAATAAATTTATTCAAAATTAATTTATAAAAATCCAATTGCGCTCCTTACCCTTATAGAGCTCACTGATATTTTGAATATATGATGAATTTATGATATGACGAATATAATCATAGTATTGTGATACAACAGGCCTTTGTGGACTTTAGCCTATTCAAGACTTTTGGCACATAACTACATTTACCACTGTATATATTCGGCATATTCTATGCTGTTAAAGTTGTGATAATATATTTTAGATTATTTGAGATTTAATTCACAATAAGGAAAGTTACTTTTCAAATGTGTACTTCGCAAACAAACGAATGAAAATTCATTGTTGATGTTTCTAAACTTGATTTTCTATATATATTGTTCTTACCTGGTTTGATTTCATGGGGTATTTGCTAGCATGATGAAATCTGATGAATTATATGCAACGTTATGACACAACAAAAATCTGTAGAAAAGATGAATTTGTCTTTAATAGTTGCAAATTTTCTCTGCCAGAGTGTTTCAAAATATAGTGTTAGTATTGCAACCAACGATTTATATATCTCTTTGGTTTGATCATTTTCTTTACTTTGTTGTACTCAATCAAGTCATGGCAAATAATTGTTCTGCTCTTAAATTATATAACTTTCGACAATAAAGCATCTTCTTTTTACCGGTATGTATAATCGTATCGTGCCTAATAGTTCTGATGGTAATTTATAAACATTTTTGGCATTATTAAAATGATTCTGTCATCTGAAAATAGGTTCAAATATTTCCTCCTAACACTTTTTTATAAAATGCATCATTATTCCTTGGTCTCAAGACGTCCTCCATTACTTTAGTTTTACCCTCTTGTATATACTTTTATTCATTTCAATGTATGATTCCTGCAAAAGTTGTATTGTAAATTTCGCTGATTGAAAATCCAAGTTTCACTTTTCTGTGATAGATAATACACTGTTTCTTATTAGTGAGCAATGTAGTAACATTTAGTTATATGCAAATGTACACATCGTTGAGTTAGGTTGCAATTGAAATTAAAAAGTCCCATCAGGACCACGTTTTAAGGTGAAAGTAATGTCTTTTAACATGTCGTATAGCTATTATGTCATCTGCAGCCCCATCCAAGTATTCAACCATTATCAATGATATATGCTATTTACAATAAATTTGTATTTACAAAACGTATTCATTTTATCATTTTAACTTGTTTACAGGCAGATGGTCTCCCATGTCCAGGACATAATGGACTTTAAAGAAATAATGAAATACATGATCTTTTTCTTATCGCAATTACCCTCATTATTAGTTCTAAAATACCTGAAATCTGTGATTTGTGTTTTCACATCTGTGTAGCAAATTCTCTGCTAGCTACACCTTGAGTAACTATGGACAAATGACGATTAGTTCCTAAAAAAATTCTGACACAATATTTACTTAAGCTGTAATGTGGTGCCTGAATTTATATTGATCACTTTCGTTTACAGTGCTTTATTATAGTAAATAGCAGTGTAATACTGTTCAGCCTTATGTTTGCTGTTTATCATGCATACATACTGAATAAGGCATTCTTGAGTGTGTGCTTGAAGTCGGAAATTAATCAATGAATGAGTTAAGTATATTTATAATGTATGGTACAATTAATGCTGTGTTGTAAATAACGAATATGGTAATATATATGCATGATTATATTGCAAATGATGGAAACTTCACCTCCTTTTCCAAAGTTAGTTTTTGGTCAGGTTGTGACTGACAGTCCTTCAGTTTTCGTACAATGTAGACGTTCGCGTTTGGATCAATCCCATGATTCCGTTTTAAATTTAAGGTTAGAGAATTTGACATGCCAGTCAATTGAAAGGTCAACTCATCAGGGAGGTCAAGTTCATCGCCTATCAATTTTTCTCTCTTAAAACTTGTCACGTCTTTCAGCCAGACCAATTTGGAAATGGTTGGTACTAGAAGTATGGAAATAAGACAAGGTTCAAAATCTAAAAGTGAATAAAATGAACGAGAAACAAAACGAATGAACAAATATGATAGCGGACTCTGCTGTCAATCGTTTAACATTAAATGATATAATAAGTAAATAAATTTCATGTCAATGATTAGCTAGTGCCAATATAAGTAAAATCGATTAAAGGTCAATAGTTTTGTAATACCTACTACTACTACTACTACTACTACTACTACTACTACTACTACTAATAATAATAATAATAATAATAATAATAATACAGTAGATCACGTCCATCACCAGGATTGGTGCATGTAACCTAGCTATTGTACTCTGCAAGAAAACATGTAATGGTTTTATATTGGACATCAATACATTCTTCTGATCTGATTTGTTTGATCTAATTCATAACAACATTTATCTCTATTTTGCTGATATTTTGGCATTCTTAATTCAGTATTTCAAATTTGTCACCAAGTGAACCAATCCTCCTCTTGGAAATTTCCTTTAATATAATTTCTAATTCACTATATACTCCAAATAATCTTTCTGGTATATAACTTTTTGCCATTAGTGGAACTGCACTATTAGCAAACTTGTCGATCATACTTTCCACCTTTCGTGGAACAAGTCCTTAAAAAATTGATATAACATATTTTCGTCGAGTGCAACTGTTGATACAAGACTAAGATTAATATCGTTACTACAATAAAATCTTTTATTAGATTAAGGTCTTGTTAATGCATATTTGAAATTAAATGTCCTTTAATGACGAAGAAAGAAATAATTCACGATACATTAGAAAAATTTCAAATGAATTGCTCCATTTCTTTTAAACGTTAGCAATCGAAATATGAATAAGTCTGTCATGGGTATATTTGTATATGCAAAATTGGATTTCTTAATATTAGTCCTAGAATCATTACCCACAGCTTTCTCACATTTCATAAAATCACCTATCTTTTAATTCAATCATAAATGTCTTTTTTTATGTTCATGATTGTTCACTAATGTTATTTTCAATATATGTTGTTGACTGTTGTATCGTTCCGGTCTGGCAATTTTAATATTAATTTCCACAATATTTAAAATATCATAGCCTGGGGTTTTGTAATACATTAATCGATCCATATCCATTGATAGGTGTATTGTTTGCTTTAATCCTCAGATCATCGTGTGTACATGCTAATATACGTTCTCATTACACAGCTCAAGTGTAAATATTGTTATATTGTTATTTTACATATTTATTCAGTTTCGATCATTTTTATGCAAATAAATTCGGTATTCATTGCCTGGCTTAACAAATGAACATCTAAGCAGTCGTTTTGTTTTCTAATATGTTGAACAAACCGGTAAACCTCATCATCTCGTTTTAGACATTGTTAAGTATATCATTATGCTATGAATTAATTATGTTAACATCAATGTGTTATTGTCATAATGATCTTCATCATTATCGAACCCAGTATAAACTGTTTTAATTCAACATACTTGTATATGTGTGTACGGCGTCGTGATCTTCATCGGTCTTATCTAATGTTCTATAGTTAGTACCCTTCTGACTCAATTTGTGTTCTATAAAAATTACACCTAAATATCATTTTAAACATTATTGTATTGTAGGTTAAACTGATCTTTGTTTCTAAAACAAGAGAGAAATATTTTCTCAAGGTGGCTGTATGTATGTATGTATGTATGTATGTATGTATGTATGTATGTATGTATGTATGTATGTATGTATGTATGTATGTATGTATGTATGTATGTATGTATGTATGTATGTATGTATGTATGTATGTATGTATGTATGTATGTATGTATGTATGTATGTATGTATGTATGTATGTATGTGTGTGTGTGTGTGTATATATGTATGTATGTATGTATGTATGTATGTATGTATGTATGTATGTATGTATGTATGTATGTATGTATGTATGTATGTATGTATGTATGTATGTATGTATGTATGTATGCATGTATGCATGTATGCATGTATGTATGTATGTATGTATGTATGTATGTATGTATGTATGTATGTATGTATGTATGTATGTATGTATGCATGTATGTTTGCATGTATGTATGTATGTAACGTACCTGACTGTATATAAAGCGATATACAGACGAAAGGAAGAAATAAATTTTTCTTCATGATTGACACAGATTTACTGACCCGTGTGATTACCATGGACTAATATGCCGTTAGAACCTAGCTAAAATACGATATATAATATTTGTTAGGGTTCGATTGTTCCGGTGAATACTAGTTTATTCAGGCCAAGATACGATTTTGTATTGGACGCTATAGGCATAGCGACTTATATAATATTTAGCAACGTTATGATGTAATATGTGTTGTCTCAAGTTCTCTAAAAGGTAGAGAAAGGACAAACATAAATAGGGTATTACATACATACATACATACATAGATACATACATACATACATACATACATACATACATACATACATACATACATACATACATACATACATACATACATACATACATACATACATACATACATACATACATACATACATACATACATACATACATACATACATACATACATACAATTGTTCATTCATTCTATTTACATATGTTATGTTAATATTCTCTCTAACATTAGGGGCACATGACATGACAGACTTTGCATAGTACCGTTGCAAATATTTGGCTAAGGAGCACGTTTCCTTTCGTTTTTGATATCCTAAAGATCACTTACATTTATGCTGTCAAATACGTAATACTTAAATAAATTATGAACTGCTCAATATAAAGAATGATGACAATTCTGGAGGAAAGGTAAGTTTCTACCGCATGAAACGAATCTGGTGTTATCTTTGACATACAAAGCGATAGTTATATTTATAACAAGGTCAATCGTTTGGTCATTGATATAATATGAACGTTGCATAAACTGAATTAGTGTTTTGTTTTGCGACTCTGTTATGCAAGCAAAATAATTAATGATAAATTAAATTGCGTTGCCCAATTCACAACAAAAACACAGATCTGATGCGACGGATATTCTGACATAATCAGATTCTTTGTTTATATTATGTGAAGCAGAATGATTTACTTGGCTAACAAAGCCCGATTGACTAGGCTATTAACTGATTTAGGGATACGAGATTAAATTTTATTGGAATGTTGAATGATAGTGTGTTTTAATGTCAAAATATATACCCCAAATTAAACCTGCTAAGTTGATCCAATCACATTATCTTTATAGACCATTAACGCTATTTCATTCTATACACGTAAGCAAAGTATTTTCCGGAAAGGAAAACATCTTTCGTATCCGAAACATAACACTCATTACAAATATAGATTTTGTTTCTTTGTAATGTTGAACAAGTGGTAAATGTAAAAAGTAAATCGAAACATATGGCATGGTATTTCATAATTTACACACATGTACTAATTTCCCGTATAAGGTAATGACCAGCCTCTCGAACATAATGTTATATAGTTCTGACAGGTTAAATAGGAGAGTGATATGTTTGCACTTTAAATGAAAGAACTGAAAGAAGCTCTAATTGTGTCATGGCAATTTTTGACAAAGTGAAAGACTTAAGTGATATCCAATAATGGGGGATGGGAAATTATTTGTTTAATATCGGCAACTAGAACTAAATTTTTCATTCTTTAACAAGAACCTAGAATCATTTACTGCAATGTATATGTGATTAAAATGCTTGTATGTAAGGTTTAAAATTGCTTGCATTTTATTTTTGTTTCATTGTATGTAATTCCAATGAATATTTTTCTGGGAGTCTGGATTTCTTTTCAGCAATTAGATATATTTTTATAACACAGTTTGTTTCTTCAAGACGAAGATGTATTACGTGAGAATTATCACTTAGTCATTCTTACCCTTGTAACATCGTCAACTGGAAATTAAAATGACTGGTCAGTATTTTGGGCACACTTTATTTGAGTGATCAATGTGTAAACATCCTTTCTTTTAGATAGGTTCTTAAGTGGGTTTATACGGGCGGATGTCATCAAAATAGTGTAGCACGAGCCCATATTATCAATCTCGCGATGCTATAAATTGGGGGTTTTAAATACGAAATCCTGATATATTTTGGGAGAGCAATTCTATCACCTTGAAGGAACAATGTGTATTATGTTAATTTGTTGCCAGGATTGTTCGTTCTTCGTCTTATTTTTGGATATTATAATTTATTCATTAGAACCTCACGAAGTTGAATATTCTTTAAAAAACAATTCTGAAAGAAAGTCATGTAAGTTTATTCTGGAATTATTCGGAAACAATGACTGTGTTTCAAGTGAGGATTTATTGATATTCATATATTGCACTACAACTGATGTGATTGCCTTTTCTTTTTGTACATCTTTGGTACTCGAACCCGGATTCTTATAAGACACTTTAGTGATATGACTTGTGTTTTATTCATAGGATAAACTTGTTGATTATATTTACAGACTGGAAGTCCTATTTAATTTACCAACTTTTATATTACTATCTAGGGAAAAAATATTTTGTTAAAATATACAAAGCTCGTTGACTCTATCTCTTTTCTTTGTTACTGAGTAGGAATCCTTGTCACGTAACCGTAATATTATTTTATGTTAGTCACTCATCATGTAGTACGATCATGATTCAAAATATGTTCCGTGTATCCATAATGTGTACTAAATGTTTCACTATGATGTAGGACTCGATAAATGGGCACAGTATGGGTTAGGTTGTTTCACAATGCATGCTTTTCAAATAAGGACACTGATCTTAATGAAATAGATGTATTCAAGAAAGTTTCGATCATAGCTTTGATTTTGTTCATTTGCACCGATTACATTAATATGATTGCTTGCGTCGGCATTTCTCATTTTATAGTCCACTTAATTGTATACCCATGTCTCCAACCCTCCCACATAGGTTTTGTAAGCCCGTTTGTATATTAAATCCTTTAGTTTATTTGTATGCTTGTTTGCCAACGAACGAGCTAACAAAAATCATTATTTGAAATCACAACGTGCTAATGTGCTGCAATAAAATGACATTCCCGATTCAATAATTGATAATACTCTCTGACAGCGGTCAATAATACGCGAACTGCTTCTTAGCCAATGCCTGTACATACAGCGTAAAGACATCTTCTGAGCAGTGTTAGGTTTGTAACAAAACTGTTAATCCCTCTTGCTCGTTACAGTCAAATGATCAAATGATTTCTTTTCCAGGATTATCTGTGGTAAATAATGCCAAGTATAAATAATCAACATTCCCGGTTAGTTACGCAATGTGTTACATCGTGGCTGAGAGGTATTAAGATGTGACTGGTGTTCCCTAATTTTACAATTTTTTTGTTAGTTAAAATAGAGCGATTTTTGTGCACAGTATGATCATACAATCAAAGAACGCACCAGATTATTCACGCATGAAACACGATGGGCGAAGAATGCTAGCAGGAATTATCGGTTAACTCCTATTTTCTGTAAGTTAGTTGTGTCGTTATAAAAAATCAAATCAAACGAAAAATGCGTTAGAGGCTATATAACACATTTAAAGGTATGTTGTCCAAATTAAAGCAACCTGTCGTACTTACATATGATAGTGGAGAGTGACATGTCTGCTTTTAAAATCAAGGGATTAAAAGAAAAAGTGTTCTAGTTCATTATTTGCTGAATAATTGTAATTTATTTCGAATAGATAAGAACGAAGAAGGCTTAAGTTTTATTCCTCGTTAATATCTTGTCAGGCGAAGTTCTGGAAAACAGCAAAACAAAGCAATACATTTTATAGTCAGTGCAAATCATTATTTGAAATTACGAACTAATTAACATTACATGCACCTTTCATTGTCCCATAAACATTTTCAATGATTCAAATATAAATTACTGATAGAAGCAGGACGACACACAATAATAGAATGAAATCAAAACGGTTGCAAATTACGTCTTCAAGAAATTGAAACATTAATTGCGATATGTTCAGTTCCCATGCAAACTGGATACAATATTTTAGTTACTGTACTGTTTTCCTGAGATTCATGTGTTGGATTACAGCTTTCTATATCTAACGAACCGTATGTTCACAAAAAATAATAATACTTTGTTGAGCGCATTTAATAGACAATTTCCCTTGTAAAAAAGTATTTGAATACTTTTGAGAGTGCATTAATCTATATAGTATTGTTCTCTTTTATTCCCATTCTTGAGTATCTGACATATTACTATTTTTGACCAGTCTTTAGTGAATTCTTCCTTCTAAATGTGATGCTAATGGACACAATAAACAAACATGAAGTAAGGTCTATTGGAAACAAATGACCGGAATCTTGTAAAGATCCTGAGTTTTTTATTTCAAAGAGCGATTACTATCAATTATTTATTTTTGTAATACATTTGTTCAATTGAAAATTGTCATTCTCATTTCTAGTAGTACCATTCTCGTCATCCATATTTGCAAAGGTTGAACATTAATATGAGACCATAAACCAGTCATTCGTTTTTACTCTAGATTAACCTGCATTTACCTAGTATTCCCTTTAACACTTGCTTGAACGTTTAGGGGTAGGTTTTGAATTTACGAATTTGTCTTTCGTTTTCTTTCATATAATGCTTTATTCATTTGAAACAATGTTTTGAAACGAGTCTCTCTTTAGACATATGCACTTAGATGAATAATTGTGTTATATTAAATCATATTGTTTTCAGTTGTATTCTGTTTAGCGTTATCGTAGTCTTGATCCCACCATGGTCATTGTAAATTTTGCAATGAAAGTTTGAACATTGTTACCTGCATTTAAACACAAATATCCTTATATTTACACACACGTTTTATAGAATCGTAATATAAAATTGTAGTAAATTGGTTATATATTGGATATGTTTAATCAATATCTGCTCCAAAGGTTTGGGAAAACAATCACCAGATGTGTCTTTGAATCGAAAAATGTCTATCATTATCGTCGTCCTCAAAGTTATCGCGAACTCCACCGTCACTTATATATTTGTATGTACTTAATCACTTTAATCATATACATTTTACTGCACGAGTTTAATGTATCAGCAATTTTCAGGGTTCATTGTTCACAAAATGGGATTATTTGTCCCTGTTATCAATATCAAAATTTGATATAAAGGGAAACGACATGCTACAACATAATTCCCTATGATATAACAGCTTATGTGCACTCCATGTTGCATTCTCATGTATTTCGTTTACAAGACTACCATAATGTACACCCCTAATAATATTTAACATGCGCATCGTAAAAAAGGAAGTTAGTCAAGTTTATATAAATATGTATCGCGTGCGCGAATATTATGCTGCATTAAAAAATAGGAACATGTAGTATAAAGTATTTATGATTATGCTTGATAATGCTGTAAAAGAAGGCATGACGCAAGGACAGACTGACAAAACAGTCAGATGTCTGGTTAAATGGAGGTTATTAAAGGCAATTATTTATAACTGACAGATAATATTTTATTGAACGATGGTGTCGGATTTAAAGAGAATACCATATTTGTCCTAAGGCTTACCAAGATTATTTTGCTGTTGAACACGTGTGATTTATCGTATGCATAAGGGTATCAATATATGCATAGCGAGAAAATGTATATTAGCTAATATTGTTAGACCATAAGTCCCATGAGGTGTTTTAAGATTCCTTTATACGTCTTGCATTAGTATGCGACCTACAATTCTCTAGTCGTTTCAATTTTGGTTAATGAATTAGTTCTTTTTGGACAGTCAGGATCATATTAGTATTACAAGAGCAGTATGTCTAAAAGAGTCTTACAAGAGCGGTATGTTTAGAGCGTGAACAAATCAACACAGTATATCTTGTAAAGAATATAAATATTTTGAATTATATATTTCATAAACTTCCAACATTCATCACATTGTGTTGTGTTGTCATTTAATCAAAGCATCCATTCAGGTCAAATCATATTACAGATATGCATCCAATAAGATACAGCGGCATGCATATGTTGTTTTGACTAGCTACCTTACACAGGCTAAATGTGGAATCATACTAGGTCGATATACCTTGAAAATCTAAACCGGGTTACAGCTTCTGGCAATTGAGCCACATGGTTAAGAGAGCTTGGGTCCTACAGGTGGTATATGCGTCATACTGTATGCATATACAATTGCTCTCTAAGAATCAAGTCCAATATAACTTCATAATGCCCGTTTCTAACATGACTGTGCATATTATCATTGTTTCTCACTAAGAATTTTATCCGAAATTTTGATTACAACAATAAATAATACATCTGGTGTTGACGTTTTTTTCAAAATGTTACCAAACACTATAACTGCATAAAAAAAGAAAATCCACATTGTGATGTGTATTTTTCATTAACAGCATGCTCATTTGTCTTTCAAGTTAAACAGGGCCATGAATAAATAATCACCATTATTAATTCGCAGTTTTTACATACATGATACTCTATTTATTTGGTGGATTTTCAGTCAACGTAACAATAATAATGAACCCTTCTTATGTCCTCGTTTAACATCCTCCAAATGTAGAAATATTTTGTAATGACTCGACAATTATTCAGTTGTTTTAAATGTTTTCATAACATTTCCCATTAGATCATATAGTATGTCGGAATTGTTGTTCGCTGCTAATCGTGACTTAGATTAAGATTAAACTATTCAAGGATTCAAGGATTGTGTAGGAGCACAATTTGCAAATACACAAACACAATTGTAATAATATAATTGTAATAATATCTTAACTTAACGTTCCCAGGGCAAAGATACTAAAAATGTTTATTTATCTGTATGTATGTATGTATGTATGTATGTATGTATGTATGTATGTATGTATGTATGTATGTATGTATGTATGTATGTATGTATGTATGTATGTATGTATGTATGTATGTATGTATGTATGTATGTATGTATGTATGTATGTATGTATATATATATATATATATATATATATATTATATAATGATAAGAAATTATTATTATTATATAATGATGAGAAATTATTATCATTATATAATGATGAGAAATTATTATTATTATATAATGATGAGAAAACTGTCTTGTTGTTTATATTTCTATCATAACCTTCTTCTCGTGCCTAATTATGAGAAGGAAGAAAGTTCAGCATTCTTAAGAATAAGGTGTCACTTATGATGGTGTAGATACGGTTACATCTTTTTTGTGAGAAAAAGCTTTGTTGAAACTACATACAATACATATTACAATAATTATTAAATAGTTCTTCCAAATTCATTTGTCCATTGATTTTTCTGTATTTTTGAATACAAGTGATTTAAATATTCAAATAGACTAAAATTCATTAACTGTAATAAATGTATTTTATTTTATTTAATGTTAGGTAACGACCTGAAAAAGATCTGTGAGTGTCATACCTATTTTTTAAAAAATATATATTTATTCTCAATTAGATTATAACATGAAGCTAGTAATTATTTTAAACAAATACTAATGAACATCGAAGCTGTAAAATATTTCATTACATTATGATTATGGAAGAAGGAAACTCAATAATATTATATTATGAATATAAGGAACATCAATTCAGTAAAATATTAAATCAATAAAATATTTCATAGTAGAAAAGAGAGCTCACTATTACGTTATATTGATGAAATAAAAATAATTCAGAAGGATATTACAACTTACTATAAAATCTTTAACTTTTTAGAGCGAGTATAAAGCATAATTTTCTTACCTGTAAGAAATAGACACGACACTCTTCTGAGCTTGGAATCACACTGAGACCAAAGCAGCTCAGAGATTTTTTTAGAAGCTGCTGATCATCAGTGTCCCACGTTTACATTCAAGGTCAGAGGTCTGTCTAATGAACTATGCCTATGTCTTAAAAAGGTCACCCGTGTCTCTTGCGTGATATGCAATTTATAATAATAATTATTTCGACTCGTTTGGACTTCCTCCAAGCGATGTAATAAAAAAGTATATGAATAAAAAATTTAAAAAGATATATTATTCGTCAAATCAACTCCAACCTGTTGGGACATCTGCTTGCGGATATTATTGTATAATGTTTATTCGACAGATGAGCAGAAATCTCAATTTTTAAAATTTATTTTACAGTTTGACAAGCAACCTTCTCACGCTAATGATGAAATTGCACTTAGTTTCATCTAAACTTAAAAATATAATAATGTCAATATACTGTCTCAAGTGTAGAACTAAAATAGAAAATATTAATGAAACAACAGAAAAAACAAAAAAAAAACCCAACAGGATAATATTAAAAAGTCTTTGTGGAGTCAGCGGAAAAAGAAATAATATGTTTTTAAAGAAAACGTCCCCAGCGACAGTGTCGTCTGCGTAATATTCGCCGGTGAAAAATTCAATAGGATCTGGTTATCCCAATATTATTTTACTCGACGACTAAAAATCTAGAATGATATGCAACTGTGATTCTGACAGAGATTTGTGTCTTGAGCAAAACAAATTGTCGCATACTGTCAATGTTGTAACAACAGAGAAATAATAGGTAGAGGTATGGATATACATAAAATTATTGGAAAATTGCCAAAACCAAAAGGCGGTTGGACTTTGCCAGGTCATCGGTATACAGGACCTTACAGTCCGCTAGATTACCAACTAGATGAAAACGATAATCCATTACCAGGACAAGAGCCTTACAATAAAGTGGATGCATTAGCACTGTGTCATGATATCTGTTATCGTGATCATGAAAACTCGAAAGCAGATTGTGATAAAGTGATGTTAGGCGAATTAAGTGATATGGAGCCAACAAATCTACGAGAACGTTTTGATAGAAGATTTGTTCAGGGAATAATTGGAGCAAAATATAAACTTGGACTTGGAAAAATGTATACGATGATCTTGCAGTCGAACTACACAGACCTAAAAAAAAGTTCCCACGACGTAAAGTTGTCGCTAATGGTGTAGATGATATCTGGGCAATAGATTTGGTGGATGTATCCAATCTAGCTCAGTTTAACATTGGCGCTGATGGTGCTACAAAAAGATATTTGTTTAATGTTATAGACGTTTTTAGTAAATAGGCTTCCGGTGTACCTGTTTCAGATAAGACAGGGACTTAAATGACTGATGCGCTAAAACAAAATATAACGAGTACAGAAAGAAAACCAAATAAAATCTGGACTGATCACGGATCTTAGTTTTTTAACAAAAAGTTTGAACAGTTTCTAGAACAAAATAATATAAAAAAATACGTTACAGGAAACGAGGGTAAAAGCGCTGTTGTCGAGAGATTTAATCGCACGCTAGACGAGAAATTACACAAACATATGACAACTAAAAACGCCAACAGGTACATAGATGAACTTTCTCAAATAGTAGGTGAATATAATAACAGGAAACACCGAACCATCAAAATGCCACCTAATAATGCTATTAAAAATCCAATATTAGCAAATGAAAACATGTACCGCAGACATAAATTTAAGGTTGGTGATAATGTTAGAATTTCTTTGATTAAAAAAAATATTTGCATAAGGATTTACTCCAAACTGGAGCGAAGAAGTATTTGTAGTTGATAAGGTATTTTTCACAATACCTGTAACATACGCTTTAAAAAGATCTGGCAGGGGAACCTATCATAGGTAGTTTTTACGAACAAGAACTACAGAAAACTGAGCAGGATATTTTCTTTATTGAAAAAGTGATTAGGAAAAAAGGAAATAAAAGTTTAGTCAAATGGCGTGGGTATAGCGATAAATTTAACAGTTGGATCCCAACCAAACAAATTATGATATAATGCTATTATAAATTTCCTCATACATTTGTTTGATAGATTTACATTGTACTGGTTTATATAATGATATTAGATATTGTATGCGATCGTCAGAGATCGTCATTAGATTAAAAATCTTGACAAATATGAAATCGAATTTGATATTTTTTGTCGGCCTGAAATTCTGATATTTAAGAATGGTTAGATTAGCTGCCAAAATATTTGTTGTTCGGAAATGGTAAAATTAAATTTCATTATTTTTTTTTGCAATGTGATACATGGCATTATATCGTTTAGTTGTTGCTCTACTGTAATTAGATTTGTCAGCAACAGTGACTATTTCACCATCATCATCAGATTCGCTGTTATACAAAATATCATCTTTACTATAACCAACAGATTTATCTATGAAATCTTTAGAAAATGTAATACTATGCGTGACCTTATCGCTGGCGACTTTGTCGCTGGCGACTTTGTCGCCAGTATCTTCTTCGTATAATTCAGCGAGTCGTTTCATCAAGTCCATTATTATAATATGTTTTTATCTAATTTGTTATTATAAGATGACTGATGAGATAAAATATCACCAAAAAGTTAATATATTAAATTACAACGAACTAGCCGAAGCGGTAAGACAATGTTTGTTGGGTTATAGTGTATATTCTGTTTACGCTATTGTAATGAAGTATTGCTAACAGCAGCAGAAAAAAATAAAATTAATGAAAGTGCAGTAACGACGCTAAAATTTGATTGATATGATATCATAGCATTTGCTCATCATTGTTTGACTAAAACTGAATTACAAAATATTATTAATCATCATATCTAAAAACAATCCTGGTATTGTATTCTCTTGAAAATGCTGATTTTGTTACTCCATCAGCTACAAATTTTACGACTGAGGAATTTATCTTATAATGCTTCGCCGCAGCTGTAATCGATTTGAATTTGATCTCCTCGTTCGTTTCGAGGTTTTTGGAAACAACAGGTTTTATTGGACATCTAAAATTAATACCATTACTATTTTTTCCTTTTCTCACATTTTCCTGTTGCGTCACTAGCTCCAGATTTTCCAATCGATTGTCAGTCTTTACGTTATTAATATGGTTTATATCCAAACCTTTGGGTATACATCTGATAAACACATCATAAACAAACCTATGCGATTTGTAATTAACAAAATCTCCTAGTGTTCCTCTAACGTCTACTTGAGTATATCCCATATTACCTATAGAACCAGTAACATTTTTAGTTTTACTGTTTCTAATAATACCGCGATCGTTAGCCTCGTATAAATTAAAGATCGGATGCAGCTGAAACTCATCTTCTAAGGATAAGTTTTCAACGTTATCATCAGTGACTTTACCGTTCACGTGATATACACGCTCTCCCTCTGGAATGCTGTCATCGCAGAACAACGTGTAAATAAAATCTTTTCTAAGCATTGTAATCCTCTCAGTATTATCTCCTTTTATACTAAACTGATAACCCGCTGACATTAATTTGCCAACAGATATTCCAGTTTTAATGTTAATAACCGAACCTAATTTATTTCCAGAGTATAAATTATTCTGTGGGTGAATATAATATATCTCTTGCTCACGTGCGCTTGTCAGATTTGCTTTCATTATATTATAGGGGATATTTTTTATCTCTAATTGTTGTTTAGCGCATGCGCAGTGTGAGGTAAAGTTATACGTTGGGTGAACTTGATATGTTTCTTGCTCACATGTGGTTGTCAGATTTGCTGTCATTATATTATAGGTGATTTTATTTATCTCTAATCGATTTTGAGCGCATGCGCAGTGTGAGGTAAATTATCAATTAGATATTACATTATAGTATAATAATGTTAAAATTGCGTTATATAGCCAAGAGAAGCTTTATGGGAGAACCTGATAAAATAGCGGCTGCTTTTGCAGGTTTTGATAATAGTTATCGCTTTGATAATCAGAATGTTTTAGTAAATATTACTGCAACAAATCTTTACCACCTACTATAGACAACTGTAAAACGTGAGCTCGAAAAAACAAAAGTATCAGATTATTAGTGCAATATCATGTTATATTTTCAAAGCTAATTGTAACGGAAGAATCAACTGAAAAGAAATTTACAGATCCTTATATGAACGCAAAATCAAGGCGTGTTTTGCTTGGGACTGACCTGTTATTACTATCTGATAAAATACACAGAGAATAGAGGAATTCACTGAATGAGGTTCAGATTGGAAGTTTGAAATGATCAAAGAAATATTGTTTCATACGATGAAATATAACGCATTACGAGGTAATTCGTACGTCCTGCCACTAAAAATAAAAAAATAAAGATGTTGTATAAACATCAAAAACGTAGATAACAAATGTTTCCAATGGGCTGTTCTTTCCGCGCTATTTCCAGCATAAAAACACGCTGATCGCGTTGAGAAGTATATCATTCACGTGTCAAGATTAAATTTTAAAGATATTAACTTTCCAGTGGCAGAAAATCAAATACCGAAATTTGAAAAGCAAAATAATGTTTCAATTAACCTTTTCGGATTAGATGAAATGGAGGATGTATATCCGATATATATTTTAGAAAAAGCTTCACAATCGACTATAAATTTACTATTTTATAAAAATCATTACGTTTGGATTAAAAACTTTAACGGACTAGTTGGTAAACAGTACAATAAAAATAGGGGGGGCCCGAGTGGCCGAGTAGTCTAAAGCGCTGTCCGTTACAGATCACTGCCATCTCACCTCTGTCCGCGTGGGTTCGAGTCTAGGATTCGGCGAATGTGGATATGTGAGAAAGCTTGCCAGTAGCTTCTCGTGGGTCGGTGGTTCTTTCCGGTGATTTTCCGGTTTCTTCCTCCACCATTAATACTGGCCGCCATGAATAGCCTATCGTGTGCTGAAAAATGGCGTTAAGCCCAACAACAAACAAACAACAATAAAAATAGGAATAAAATGTTCTCTTGTTACCGCTGCTTGCATGGCTGTACAAACAATGAAACATTACAAAAGCATTTGCAGTACTGTAGAGATGAACAAAGAATAACAATGTCATCTAAAAAAAGATAGTGTGTTACAGTTTGTCCATCATAACCACAAACTAAAAATTCCTTTCGTCATATACGCTGATTTTGAGTGTTTACTTCAACCTGTACTTGGCGTAGAAAATGATCCTAAAAAATCGAGTACCGAAAAGTTCAAAATCATGTTCCGTGTGGAGTAACGTACAACGTAGTTTCTTGTACTGATTTTAGATTATATATGCCAATCAGATTATATCGTGGTAAAAATCCAGCTATCTGGCTTCTCAAGCAGTTGATTAATGAAGTTGATAATATTACTTATCGTTTGAAAAGAGTAACGCCAATGTTAAAATTATTACCTCAACAAGAATCGGATCACGAGCAAGCAGATATTTGTTATATTTGTGAAAAAGCTTTTGACCCTGATAATGTCAGGACTGACAACGTTAGTAACAAAAAAGTACATGACTATTGCCATTTGACAGGACATTACCGTAGAGCGGCTAATAATCAGTGTAATGTAAAATTTCATGCTCCAGATTGATTTTATTCCGGTTATTCTTCACAATTTTCGAGGATATGAGAGCCATATTATAGTAGAAGCTTTTGGTGATCCTAAAACAAATCTCATCTAAAACTCGATAACGTCATCAAATGCATTCCAAATAACTTTGAAAAATACATGTCAGTTACGCTAGGTAAATTGTGTTTCATTGACAGCCAGCAGTTTATGGCAGCCTCGTTAGATGAGCTATTAAAGGTGTAGTAAATTTCATAACCTAAGAGACTGTTTTGGAGATAAATTTAATCTACTAGCTAAAAAAGGAGTTTTTCCGTATGAATACTTCGACGAGTGGAGAGTAAATTTGATGAAACATCTTTACCTGGAAAAGACAAATTTTACTCGCAACTTAAAAATGAAAATATAACCGATGACGAGTACAGGTATGCACACGATATTTGGAAAGAGTTTGATTGTGAGGCGTTTGATGATTATCATGATTTGTATTTGAAAACTGACGTGTTATTATTAGTAGATGTTTTTGAAAGTTTTCGTGAAGTGAGTTATGACAATTATGGAATAGATCCTTGCTGGTATTATTCCGCCCCTGGGTTGTCATGGGATGCTCTGATAAAGTTTAGTAAGGTAAGATTAGAATTACTGACTGACGTCGATATGTTCAATTTTATCGAAAAAGGTATCAGAGGCGGTAATAGCGTGATAACAAAGAAATATGCTGAAGCAAACAACAAATATTTGAAAGAGTATAACCCTGAGCTTCCCTCGAAATATATAGTTTATCTGGATTACAATAATCTTTATGGTGGTTCAATGATAGAACAAATGCCTATTGGTGGATTTCACTGGATCACGGCTGATCGATTTCTATCGGAGACAGAAAAAAGATACCCGACGATGTTTCCTATTTCTTTGAAGTTGATCTTGATTATCCAAATTCGCTACACAAATTGCATAACGGTTAACCTTTCTGTGCGGAATCGATGGTTATAGATTATAGCTTGTTATCAAAAGGACAACAAGCTTTAGCATTACCAAGACAACATTCTATTGTCAAGAAACTAGTACCACATTTGCTTCATAAACGTAATTATGTTTTGCATTACAAAGTTTTAAAACAAGCAGTCGATGCTGGTCTTGTGTTGAGAAAAGTTCATCGTGTACTAAAATTTAATCAGTCGCTGTGAATGAGAGATTACATTAACTTCAACACTTCAAAAAGGACTGCAGTGAATACAGAGTTTGAGATAATCTTCAAACTGATGAATAATTCTGTTTTTGGTAAGACGATGGAGAATAATAGGAAACGCGTAAATATCGAACTAGTTAATGATGTCAATCGCAGAAACAAACTTGTGTTAGACAATGATTTTGTGAGCATGAAAAGATTTAATGAAAATAGGGTTGCAATACAAAGAAGAAAAACAAATCTAAAACTAAACAATCCGATCTATGTTGGAGCTGCAGTGTTAGATTTATCAAAGTGTCTAATGGATGATTTTCATTATAATTTTGTTAAAATTCAGTCGCTAGCCAGTAGATTATTGTTTACTGATATTGATTCACTCGTATATGAAATCGAATGCGAGGATATCTATCAGGACATGTACAATGATCGACATCTGTTTGATCTTTCTGATTACTCATGTGAAAGTAAATTTCATGATAATACAAATAAAAAGGTTATTAATAAGTTCAAAGATGTAATGAAATCGAGCGCTATAAAATATTTTATCTGATTACGCAGCAAAATGTATGCCGTATTGTTAGACAATAATACAATAACAAAAAAGCAAAAGGTCTGCCTCACAATTTTGTTGAAAAGTTTATGCAATTTGATGACTACAAGTACGCGCTTGATGGCGGTGTTAGATTTATGAGATCTCTGGCAATTCGAGGGAAACATCATAAGCTTGAAACAGATGTCATTATCAAACATGAATTGTGTAATTTTGATGATAAACGTTTTTTTGCGAAAATGGGGTAGATACATTTGCCCTTGGGTATTGTCATTGTGACTAAAATTTTATCTAAACTGATAAAATAATGTTTGAAAATTTGATAATGACAAATAGCTACAGTAGTAACATCAAATATCTAATGATGGATGGCAAACAATTGACAGTTGAATGTAATAATGAAACATCAAGTATATGTTTTAATGGAACATGTGACAAGCTAAAACTTTCGCTCATCAGATCTGACAATAGCGTGTATTTCAATTATATCGAACAATTGTATCAAAAGTTGCTAGTGGAATTTATAAACTTTCACAGCCCCATTAGCCAACAAAAATATACTAAACTCACAATTGATCTAGATCGGTCAAAGGTGTATTTTATCGACAAAAAGTATCCTCTGAACAAACCATAAATAAAAGACTTGTTTGAGTCCCGTCGCTGTGTGAGCGGTAAAGTAAAATTTAGTATCTATAATCGTGATAGTCAAGTATTTTTAATATCAACAGTTGAAACATTAATCATTAGTCACGAGGTATAAAATAATATCACATTCATTTTAATGCGTAGTTTAATTTCCGCCTTGTTAACTAAAATCGCCACGTTCTAATGCGTAATTTCCGCCCTGTACAGGACATGTTATCTGATGAAAATCTTCCAGTAGACTGATAATAAAACCCGTCTGTCTTGTCTTCTTTAGAATAGTTCGTGAACATTCCACGCATGCGCTGTTCTAAAAAAAATCGTCACTTCTGATGAATCATGACCTTCCCACCTGTTTTGTTTGTCTGGTTATAAAATACCTGTCTGCACACCTCTAAAGGACAAAAGCTTACCTGGATGGATGAGTTATTAACACCTGTTGTTTTTGTAAAATATCTTTTGTTAATTTACCTGGATATACATCCTGTACAAGGAAGTTTACTTGAGAATATAATTCGTGTATATAACTCTCTACCTAACAGAGAAGGGGTGTGGTGTGGTTAGAAACTTTACTAATACTTTTTGCAGAAAAAGAGGGTTGGGGGGATAGTTTATACATAGCAGCAGGGGTAAAAACAAGGGTTTGAGCTAAAACCCTAGTTTTCCTCTGCTGCTTAAAACAAGTCTTTATTCATATTTGTAATGATAGTTTCAGTCATTGTAGAATTTAGAATGACTGTATGTGAATACGACCAAAATGTAAACTTGTTTCTTCCACCTTTCCTTCTTTTCGCTGCTCTTTACATGCAAGGTTCGAGACTTCATTTTTTCTGCCAACATCTTTCATATAGTCCAATGCAATATTACATTTCGAGATGACGACTTCAGCAGCTTCAATTTATCTTGACGGTTTAATATAATTTATCTCATTTAACTCTCCACTCCCCAACATACTGTAGTCATTTATAAATATCTAAACTTCGTTCTCAACAATCCAACCCATCCTTAGTTTTATTGTAAATATGCCAAATCGGCATTGCTATCTGTCTATAGATAACTCCAATCGTACAATTGGAAATAACCTGATTGCTATTTTTTGCCGTTCTTCAAGAAAGTTGCACTTCAAATCATGTTTTCAATTGATGATGTTTAACGGGTAGCATTACATGTCATTTCGTTGAAATGTTTAATGCTATTACCGTGTAAATATCGACATTTCAATTTCTTTGGACCGAACCTTTTTATAGTTCTGCATATGAAGCTAACTTATGTATTTGTCGGAATTTACTTCTTACTAGGAGACATATTAGTCAAGATGGTACGTTTGCTTGTGACTTGCTTATGGACTGGTTGATCTAGCATGATCTTTATGCAATTTGTGTATAATATAAGCACTATTTCCATAAATTATTAAGTATTTAAAACATATGATGAAATATGAGGAAAAAATAAATAACGTCTTTACAATTGCGTTCAAAATACAGATGTATTTTTTTCTTATTAATGCTAAAATCTATGCAAAAAGTGTATGAATTATTTTGTGCGACTTATAAAAATTTCAAGTCCACCTTAACATTTCAATTGTGACAATTATTAAGAGGAATGCACACTAAACAGGTGTCCGCATAGGAAAATATAGTCTAAGAACCTTTTTGTCTAGTTAGGTTTGCCAGAAATTCGTCACGGCTATTAAAATTAAAATGAGCTACATTGTTTAGTTTGCGCAGACATGCTTTCATAATTGTGCTGAACTTTTGGCTGCTAATCAAATAACAAGAACAAACGTTGCCCCCTAAATTCATCAAGAAACACACGAAAAGCAAACACACAGTCAGGACATTTATTATAGTGTTGTATAGTATGGGGAGAGACATGTATTGATTCAGTGAACATTACTCTCAACTTTAGTTGAGTAGGCCAAACAAGGGCAAAACTTATATGCACGTTATGCATGAAAAAATATTTTTCTGCATTATATGTTCACAATATATTTCCTAAGAAAATTACAAATGATACATTATAAAGACACACAAATGTATATCATCCTTTTGAAACATGCTAATCATAATTTCCATAGGCATTAGAAAATGTTACATCCTTAACAAATAAACAGTAACTTAATTTTGACCTCTTGACAAAAAAAAAATGAAATGAATGTCACATATTGATCGTTTGTTTTCAAATATGACATTTGGATTCTCACATTGGTCGTGAATAGTTCATACACGGATTTTTCAATAGTAGTAAATTCTACAGAACAATAAAAGAGTTTTATAAAGTTAATACATTGTATGTATATCACTATAATATATTTAAAATTTCATAAATATAGATTGTATGGCTCATTTGTTAAAAACATCTTTACCATTTGCATAATGTAATAAAAGTATTAATGTTAGTGTACAAGGTTATAAAATGTAGAATCTCAGTAGGAAAATGGTTGACATTTTTACATTTTAAGAAAATCGTTATAGAAGGTCTGTCTAATATTACAGCCCATTACAAGACACCACATGACCTGTTGTAAGTGCCTGACAATGCTGAAATCACATTTATCGGTTTAAATATGAAACAGGATGTCGTCAAAATTACCACATTATTTTCATAATTTTTCATAATTTTTCTTTCCGATAACAAAGGATTTCGTCAATGTTACCACATTATTTTCATAATTTTCCCTTCCGATAACAAAGGTAATATACATACAATCATGAACTATAGGTTTTCTGACAGCATTAAAATTTAAATGACATCCGAAGGGACTCTAAATAGATACATATGACTAAAACGTTGTTAATGTATTTAACTCACGCATCTACTTTCACGAAACCGTGATTATTGATGATTTTTGTAATAGTCATAACGCATTATCCATTTCAAAGGAGATTTTGACTTAATTTCAAATATTATATATATATATATATATATATATATATATATATATATATATATATATATATATATATATATATATATATATATATATATATATATGTATATACAAGTCACCCAATGACATCCGCAGACTTTCTTTAAAATACAAATTTTTTATATTGATGTTCTGATGAATAAATATCACAGATTATAAGAGATTTCTATGGTAAACATTAATTTAAATTCTAAAAGTAACCAGCAAGGACGTAAATATAACGCAAAATCTTAAAAATTGCATGTTTTATGGGACAAAAAAGTTTAGAATTTTTCGTCATATTGAACTGTTTAGACTTATTTGAAAAGATTGAGAAACATTTGCAGGAAATATCCCTAAACATTAGTGCAAAACTGTACAATGTTCAGAGGTACTGATGAATAATGGAGTTAAACATGAAAAATGATAACAAAACCTTATGCTCCTTCTAAACCAATGGAATTTTAGAATTATATCATATATTATATCCCTGAGGCATCAAATGTGCACACACATAACAATATATCATATTGTCTTAGTATTTCACTTCTTCTATGATTTTCCTTTGCATTTTGTGACGTGCAAGAGCTTAAGAATGTTTAAACCTAGAACATAACTTGTAACTGTACGCTGTCATTGACAAAACTGAATAGGTGAGTTTCATATCTTATAATTCAACTAAACGTTCGGTCGTTGTTTTTGTTTATTTTGCTGAGTCTGACACACTGCGACCTTTCACTGCAAAATACAAAGTATGCTTTAATTAACAATCACTTCGATTTCTTGAATTAAATGAGCGAACGTTCATTTCAATATTTTCAAAAGCCAACTGGTTCGATGAATAGTTATCATCACCTTCTAAATTAATGGAATGTATGGATCATATAATATTTTATATCATTGAGGCATCAAACGTGCAAAAACATAGATAATAACAATTTATCATATTGTCTTATTATTACTTTTCTTGTATGATTTTCCTTTGAATTTTCTGACGTGCAAGAGCGTGCGAATGTTTAATCATAGAACAAAATTCGTTACTATGCTTTGGTTACATGCTGTCATTGACAAAACTGAAGAGGTGAATTTCCTATCTTATCATTCGACTAAAAGTTCGGTAAATGTTTTGGTTTACTTTGCTGAGTTTGACACACTGCGAACTTTTTCTGAAAATATAAGACATGCTTTAATTAACAAACACTTCGATTTCTTGAACTGAATAAGCGAACTTTCATTTAAATATATTTTATTAGCCAACTAGTTCGATGAATAATTTAGATCATCATCATCATCATCAAGAACAGAATGATCATCATCATTATCATCATCATCATCATCATCATTATCATCATCATCATCATCATCATCTTCATCATCATCACGAACAACATTGTCATCATTGCATAATGCAATCAAGTTGACATAAAATGGGCAAGTTTCTCTAAGTGTGAAAAAGTATGATTGTTTGCAGTTTAATTACAAAATAATTCGTTATCATTTATATTTGTTAGGTTTCGGTGCATAAGTGATCATAAATGCAAGAAGTATATTATATGTCTTTATCAATTGCTCAATGGCAAAACTGTGGAGTATTAATTTGACTGATTTGGGTGGGATTCGAATCTGCATCAATATGAACATGAGTTTTCTCAGCCCAACTACCGTAGCACTGTGACCCAACCCTATTGGATATACCCACCTTAGGTTTAATTATATCCACACATAGTCCTTCTTTGCACCACTGCAAAGAAATATGCTGTCTTTAGGATTGTTGTAAAACAGACAATTTTGAATATATTTGCCCATGGCAACACACTGGTTCTTAATTTGATTAATTATCAGAGAAAATAAATGTGGTTAGAAAAATAAGTAATATATATATATATATATATATATATATATATATATATATATATATATATATATTGTGTGCTAAAACTTTGTCTATTGATGTTGTTTTAAATTTACAGAAAATGGACATTACAACAACATTACATTATATTATTTGTCCATTTAGTAAGTTATCAATACAATGTATTCAAAATCTTTATCTTTAGAATATTCTAAAACAGATTTTCTTATTTAGAACAAGTTCAGTGCTAGTCTTTACTTCAGTTACCATTGTCTTTTACTTCAGATATCTTCATATTATATTATGTTATAGGTCAATATAAAAGTTGCTTAGGGATTTGATAAATAATTAATTAATTCCTCATTAAACATCAGTGTGGCGATTCTTAACACCTTTTTGTCTTACAAATTTTGAGAGGAATTATTTATTTTAATTGTTCATTGTAATTATCTAAGGCTCGTTGGCTTTGGATAAACACATTAGTTTGGAATTATTATAAAGATATTTAACGACGCTCGTCGCATCAGTTCTTTACCTCAGGGCATACAAGACTATTTTGAGACATTCTATACTTTTGTACTGGTTGAAACATTTTATACTTTTATATTTGTGATAGGGCAATTCGGACTACCTGGGATATAACTCGAAATAATATAAGTGTCGTTCAAAGCCAAACATTCAACTTGGAAAAATAAATTGCTTGGTTTCTTGTTTTGGTTATTATATATATATATAGTTTTAGACACAAAGTATTGTCACCTGTTATGACTTTGAAAGAGATCCATATAACCTAAGTCAGAGAGTACCTTATCTGTTCCACACTTAGTTCCTCTAGCTGCACTGAAAGGTTTGTCGTAGCATTGGCCTGTTTGTGGATCCGTACACTTGAAGTATAGACACATATCTGCAGATACAGCCTTAAAATATATATATGAGACATATAGCTTGAAAAGCATGTCTTTAACCTGACTAACCTGTGACACAAAGACCAAACATTGTAAGTTTATTGTAGTTATGAATGACTTCCAAACTGACGAACCCTTATCGATTTTGCACGCGGTATTTTAATCTCCATACTTGTTCTGTTAAATGTGTTCTCAAATAATGGATAACTTCCAGTGACACGATGGATATCAATAGACGCACAATATTGTATTTTAAAAACTCATGGCACCACTGCGCAATCAGTTTCTTTTGACACAATATCTTCTTTTTCACATTACGGATAGACAATGCATCAGTTATAATTTCACCATGACTATTAGTCATATAAAAAGCACGAATCAGAACTCATCGGGTAAAACGTTAGGTGTTAAGAATTAAACATTCACAAATATGCCTTTGAATACCAACTATTTAACTATCCTTTGAAGAGAAAGAGCTAAATGATAACATAATCTAGTGCGAAGTGGAACAATTAGATAGCTGCAAAATACTCTACCAGCGATTTCGGTCGAACAAACACACATAACAAGACAACGAAATACAAAAGCTTCCAAAATAAATGATGACAAATTTAGCTTATCATGATAAAAAACAAAAGAGAAAGGTATCAAAGTACTTAAAAATTCTAAACGAGCTGAAATTGATAAAAGTGTTGCGACAAATGTATATAATATCATATCTACATACGAAAACTTCTTCAAATATAATGTATAATTCTCAACCGCAAATTATGTTATTCTTCTTTAATCAGACCGGATATTTAAATAAATACATGCTAAATTCATACATTTAACAGGCACCGATATGTTTACTCATTAATGACGTTTTAATGTTTAATAGAAATCATACAGTTAGAGAGAGAGAGAAGTAAAGAGACTGGGAGCAAAATCGTTGCAATAATTTAGGCTAATTATCATGCTAATACAGGGAGTAAGCAATAGTTCTGATCAACTTAGACTATATATTTTTGATTAATAAAATATATTTGATTAAATAACTTGCACCATTTACAATGGTGTATCGTGCTTCTTGCAACGTATTAAGCTTAAAATGTCAGAAATTTCACTCTATAATGAAGCATAGGCGATAGATGTTTCCTTTTGCAATAATGATGTAAAGTTATCAAGCAGCATTCACTTAAATACGTAATATATTATAAGGCATGTGCCACATATTATAGCCGTAAACATCAATTTTAAAGTATTCGCTAATTAGATATCCAATTTCAATCCAAGTGCTCCTCTAAATGAGCTCTCTCTAATCATTTTCTAACTGTAGATATTAAAGCATGTACATAAAAGATATGCAATTATGAGTTATTTGCAAAACACAATTAAAGTAATAAGATGTATGTCACGATGGTTGTTTGGGTATAAGAGCCTTACTAAAGGGATATGACTACTAACAATTACCTGTCCTAATTTTAGGAAGACAGCGAATCACACACAAACATACACAAAATTACAGAGTTTAGATTGGAAACAAATTGGTAAAAAGACCATACCAAACAACTATTCTGGTATCATGTGAAATGTAGGCCATTCAATGTTATTTTGTGGTAACATGTAATACTTGTCTAGTTGCATGCAATTTTCCAGTTTGCAATACAGGTTATCTTTTGATGCATTTAGCATGAACATTACAAGTAATCTACCTTGAAATGACTAAATGCAACATCTTAACCTAAGTCAGTTAAATATGCAATATAGGTCACATTGGTATGGTTTTACGATGAGACGCAATCACTCATCAAGACATACCAAGTCGCAACGATTCACAATCTAAACCACGACAGTACAGTACAGTACAGTACAGTACAGTACAGTACAGTACAGTACAGTACAGTACAGTACAGTACAGTACAGTACAGTACAGTACAGTACAGTACAGTACAGTACAGTACAGTACAGTACAGTACAGTACAGTACAGGAGATTCAAGTAATGTTTCATCAGGGTAAAACCAGAACCTTAAGTTGAGCATGCAACATGTTCAAAAGAAGTCACATTGACATTATTTGTGGAAAGAGTGAAATATATATTTAGATGCACACATTATCTTTCCAATGAACGGAGCGTAAGAAATAGAATTAAGGCACGACAATTAACAAAGACAGAGAAACATGAAATATAGTGCAGTGTGAGCTACAATAACTGTGCAGTTGTTTCGTTTAGACCTCTTTCTCCTTGACTTTTCAATCCTAGTTTCCAAAATTGTTCCCCACCTGCACGTTCAGTTTCGGTCTAACACGGATTAGATTCAACCTAATGGCCTGCAGAGTTGAATTGAAGTGTTTTTGTTTTGAACATGGCTCTTGATGATACCTATTTGCTTTCCACAATCACCAACATATTCATTGTTATAGACTTAGCATGCCAGCAAATAGATTACATATTCGCTTTGATTCAGCAAGCGTACCTATCACCGTCCTTCTGAATAATATACTTTCTTTAATTGGTTACAAATCAAACTTTTTTCCGCAATACCTGCATGAATATGCGTTTAGTTTTCTTCGTGCCATTTGATGCTTGGAATATTTAGTCTACGGTACTCAGCTATTGGAACTTCTTACACTGAGCTATTCGGGGGATTCTGTGTGGTGACAACGATATATTTTAAGTTCAATACAATGGGTTGGAAAGCAACCTAAAAGATGATGCGCTTCTGGTTTTCGTGGTTGTGTTTTGCAAGAGAGGATAGAGGAGACTAGATTTGTTAATATCCTATTTAATGCATCTCCTTTCGTATCCTCGCCATAAACAGCGCCATTTATAATCTACGAATCTCTTTTAAGAGGTATCTGAATCGAAGCATATGCATTTGGTCTGCACAAACAGGCCATATGGTAGATTTTGTAAAGGTGCATGCGCTAGCATATGATTGGATAGATAATGGGAGTGTCACTTGGTCTAAGATACAATTCAGTTTCGAGTGTCCTTTCCAGGAAGGTAGACTGAGTAATCCAGAAGATGTTAGACTTATTTGAATACCGTGGTGAATGTTTTCTCATAGGGTAGAGGCTAGTGCGAAATTAATTACTAATTTCTCGTATGAACGATTTATATTCTGTAATAAATGAATTAGATCTGAAATTTAGGAGTGTAGAATGCTTCATATTGGAGCGTCACTTCGAGACTGGTGAAGAACATATCGGCACCAAATGGTGCCATTTTAATGTCTAGTGCAGTCCGATTACTTTGTGCACTGAGTTGCTATTTGACTACAGCATTGTTAACAGTTTGAGTAAATAGCACCTAGGAGAAAATGATCAGATTGAACACACCATACTTCATTGCAGATTATGATACATTGTACTGGTGTTATACTGGTGTATTTTGAACAGACATTAATACTAACAATGATAGTAGTATTTTTGGAATTGTAATGCTTGGTGCTCTGTAGACTTAACATTATACTAGACCAATGACTACATCAAGACATCTATCTTCGCTCGCGCCATCTACCATTTCTCACTATCTCTCGCTATACATACAGACAGACATAAACATGTACACTGCTCTTTACCTTTTTCGTTCACTGTGAATAATGTGCATGTAAAACAACATTTTCCAAAAGAATTCAGCAATTCAATAGTTATCCTTTTGGATTTCATTGTATTATTACCATTATAAAATTAAGATGCATTCGGTACTCTAAGGTTAGAAATGTACTTCTGTAGCATTAAACTCTCATCATAGTTATGTCCCTATCATATACAGTTCAATTGGGCTGCATTTTTAGTCAAATATATTAAACAGTGTGTCCGTTTGCGATTTGCAATTTACCATCAGTTTAAAAGGAATATTTTAATCACTACAATGGCTGCAATGTGTCAGTTTTTATGTGATGTCTATCACTTGGTCATCATGACGCAAACATGTAGGATCATGTACTACCCAGACACATTATCCTAAAGTCAGTCTTACCAGTCATAATATTAACCTCTTAATGCTGATCGCAAAGCGAAGCGGCTACTAGTATCAATAATAGTCTTTGGAAGCGTAAACATATCTTAAGGAGAATTCCTCACTGAATAGACATTTTATAAGCAGACAAGAGTGAAGCCGGCTAAAGTTACGTATTTGTTTTATTTAAACATGGATTAAATTCACATACACATACAAAATATACATACCCCACAATATACAGAGTTGGGACCATTAATGAACTCGCACTGTTCATTATAGCTGTATACCTCTCCTGGCTGTTTTAACGTAAACATTTTCCATTGCTCCACATTATAGAAAACACCTTGATTTTTCACGCAATCTCTGAAATCCGAAACGACCTTCATACGGTGAAATGTATTATTGAATCAGACGTACTCACGACCCTACAATAAACCGTATCTACGCTCGTGCAAGATTACAATTAAATGTTGGCAAACAAACAGACAGTCAGACACATTTATATGGATTTTTGTTTACTCCACATATGTACCAATATGACCTTCCGTGCAAACGATGAGTAAAATATACAAAAAGTAGACGTAAAAGTAAACAACGCATACTGTAAATTAGAACATTGCTCTCGACCTAAAAGCATCATTCATCCCAGTGATGACCAACCTCATCAACCAGAATTGAATCACAATAATTTACTCCCTTAGAATAACCGCTCAGAAAATTAATGATTCCCAAACACCCACATATGATTACATATTTGACTACAAAATATACGATGGTTCACAATGAGTTTTGTCTCGAAACTTATTGTATATACCTGAGTTTTAATGTCTCTTTGAATGATCGCACGGAGCAGTTCGAGAACACCCATGGGTTTCTTGAGTATGGGACTTTTGGATCGAATTCAGGCACATATGTCGTCATTATAAATAAATCTTTAGCCGGACAGTCTATGGAGGTATCTTCGCCGTCATGCTCTGATCCAAGACTGGAAAGAGGAAGTAGCGCAAAGGTGCATCATATATTTTTTTATTGAATCACTATTCTTACTTTTGAATTGAAAGCAATTAATTTCAAGCATGGAATCCTTAAATTTGGTATTTGAAAAAGACATAAAACATCCTCATTTAACAAAGACATTTAATCGGTTCCCATAACAACAGTATCATAAATCATACGCCAAATATCGCTTCAAGGAACACAAAATAATGGACCAATTTTAACAGTTAACTTGAAACACACCACCTTTCTATCCAAGGAATAACCAAATATTAGAAACGCTTTAGCATGTAACTTGGCACAATTCACCATTGTTCTCAACGAGCAAAGCCTCAATTAATATTACTCGCTATATTGCTATTATAATTCCTGAGTTTATTCGGCACATAACCACCGCCGCCTGTTATCATAATAAGAACTGCTATTTCGCTCTTTAATTTATGACGTAAGTCACAGCTGCAGAAAAATTGTGTTTCCAGATTCAATTTGAAACTCTCCCTCTCTCTCTCTCTCTCTCTCTCTCTCTCTCTCTCTCTCTCTCTCTATATATATATATATATATATATATATATATATATATATATATATATATATAAAGGCAATAAACTGACGACGAACAGTACGAAACTTGTAACTAACTAGCCTAAGCGCTTTCGACTCTTAATGAGTCTTTTTCAAAGGCAAATACAAAACATATATACGATAAACAAATAAACACAAAAACGTTGTGTTTGTAGACCTCTACATGGCTGTCTTCACATGTGCTAAAACTATAAATACAACCAGCTTGTATAGACTAGATGCGGAAGCTGAAAATGTTGCATAATTCCCTGAAAGTCTACAAGCCAAAGCGACATCTATTTTTACTTTTTTTACATATGTAACGCAGATTATATCCCGGATATTTGATTCTATACCGCTTATTCTTATAGTAAAAATTGAAGAATAATAAGAAGATTTAGAAAATGTTAAATTTTACTAGTGCATAGTTTTCATTTTCTGGTCATCTTGGTTTAGACCGCTTGGTTTCAATGTTCTAAGGCGGCGTATCCAGTATGATTCCTTTTCATTCCTGGTTTCGGAACTCCAGCTGTGGTTGTTAGCAATAGCGATAAGCATTATATCACTGAAAGTGTGGCCAGAGGAGGAGAAGTGTTGTGCGAGCGGGCTTCTGTACAGCTTTTTTGTCATCCAATCAGATCTATGAAGGTTTATCCTTTTGTGTAGCTTTTCAGTTTCTCCGACGTACTGAGGGCCACAGATCCTACATGTGATGAGATGAATCACATTCTCTGTTTTGCACGTTTTGTTTGGACCATGTACGTTTAGTTTTTCTTTAGTCACTGTGCTATTGAATGTCTTGGTCTCTATCATATGTTGACAGGTCTTGCATCTTTTATCGCCACAGGGTCCAGATTGACTAGGTTGGTTTTGACTAGCGATTGGCGTTAGCTTTGCCCTGACTAGGATGTCCTTTAGGTTTTTTGGTCTCCGGTAAGCTACTACAGGTTTGTTCGGAAATATTAGGTTTAGTATGTCTGACGATTGCACGATTGGCTAGTGGTTTGCGATGATTTTACCTACTTTGGGATTGTCTGGGTGATAGGTCAGAATAATTGGTATCCTAAAGCAGCAGGGAGGGTGAACCCTACAAAATTTTTGCTTGTGAAATTAACCTGAAATAAGGGTTCCTGCAGAAGCTGAAAAAAGGGTCAATAACCCTAAACCAAAATATCTAACTTTTATATTACCATACGGACGGTTATAAGCCACATAATAAACCACATGAGGTTAGCTCAGTTTTGTTATACTATTATTG
>JAEAOA010001095.1:0-47500 GCA_016746295.1 Potamilus streckersoni
TGGGTAAAAATTGGACATATTTCTTTTTGTAATAAATCATGTGTAAACAAATCCTGCGGTTACCATATGCAGAGTATCAGACATGGAAGTACCGGACCAAAACCATGCATTCAATTTGGTATTGGAGTTAGAGGAAAAACGCAATTGTGTGAAAATTGTGGAGGTAAAATATACAGGAAACTTAAACGATATTATGACCAAAAAGAATCATCGACAGGTAAATCCCCTATAAAGACAGAAAATGATTATCTAACCAGATTTCAAAAATAATGATTTAGACAAATAAATATATACAAATGGAGCAAAAAGAATTTGTGAGACATCCAATATATACGAATTGCGAGGCATCCAGATATGGTGTTATTAGACATTGTAGACTAAAGAAACCACTCGGTTATATTGATAATTTTGGTTATTTTAAAATCAATATTGGTGGCAGAAAAAAAATTATTTTTCACACAGGTTCATATACGAATGTCATTTTGGGGTCATTAAAGATGGACTTGTTGACCACATTGAAGGAAATTTTCAAAATAACCATTTATCAAACTTGCAAGTTATTACGCAGTCAGAATTCTAAACGAGGAAATACAGGAAAATGTAAAGTTTTTGGAAAGAGAGCGATTAAATCCATAAATACAGACACAGACCAAGAATTAACTTTTCCATCAATAAACGCAGCAGCCAAATATTTTAGCATTCATTCACAATCGGTACAATTTGTCGCAAATAAAACATATAATTCTGCATATTCAAAAAAATATGATCAAAGGATTATATTTGAGTACATATAATAACTGTCAGAACAATATTAATCTTGCCAAGGGTTCTGTTTAGCTATAATCAATATCTCCTGACTGTCAGGGGTTTACCTTCACTATCGCTATCCTCAGTTTTACTATCATTTATTACAGAATCAAATAGCATAATCTTTCTCAATTGCATCACACGATTGTCTATCATTTTTTTTCCTATTCGTGAGATAATATGCTTTTTATCTTTTCGATTGAATACGCAAGAGGCGCAAATAGCTTTACTTGTGTGTCGTTTACCAGTTGTAAAGATTCTAACATAGAATTGTAAATTGACTTTACGAATCTGTAATTAGACGATAATGTGAATTTATTTTGAAATTTTCTTTGTTGTAACGATTCAAACTCACACAAAATTTTTTCAGCATCAAGACCTTCAGATAACTCAATTCCGTTATGCTTTAATTTTTCAATAGCAGAAACAATGACTTTGATATTTTAAATGTTCTTTATTTATATATATATATATATATATATATATATATATATATATATATATATATATATATATATATATATATATATATATATATATAATTGACATTTAACTTAAAATATCTTTTTTTTCTCCTACTCTACGAGCGTATGTACAAATTAATATATAACGTCTCCCCCCGAAGATCCACAATATTACCATCTTGATTTGTAAGTTTGAAATTCATTCTTGACAATAATGAATTATGTACAAGCAGATAAACTTGATTTATTGGTTCAGATACAATCAGCCAGCCCGGAGGGGATTGGATACTAGATGAGTATAATATATATCCCTGCTGGGCCTAGTTAGACTTTGAAAGATCGACGTGGTTGCTACTGTCAATTATATTGCACATTAAATTCAGTGCGATGGTGGATGTTATATTAACAATATTAGGTGAGATATGTCGTCCTGTTCCATATGGGTCATTATTATGTTTAAGTGCTATTTTTCTCCACGTTTTAATTACATCCGGATAATATTTTTCAATAAGATCATTTAATAATTTCCTCATCTCATTGTTATTTAAATCTGGTATAATAAATGTGTGTAAGTCTTTTTCTGTTATATTGTAATGATCAAGAAATATTTGTTTACGTTCTTGATTAGTGAAAATATATTCATTAAGATTAGTTGCGACGTCTATAATACTTCGATTGGCGATGTATAAATCGAGTAGGATCCCATTTAAGTCTTTTATTGAATCGATTATTTCCTGCTTTACACTATAATCATAATGATATGATAATGAAATAAGTAAATTTCTTAAATCATTAAACGTTTTATCGTATTCAGGCTCTAGAGTATTCAGAAATTCTTTTATAAATTTTTCATCAACAATCTGTCGATTCTTCGTCCTGGTCTCTACGGCGAAATCAAATGCTGATCTAAATATCTTAGGGATACTTTTACCGTCAAAATCTGTAAAATAATATCTATCGTTATTTGGATCAAATTTAAATCTTAATAAATTCCATGGATGTTGTTCTCGATATTGTGGATTTTTAGTGAATTTGTCTTCGCTCGTTTTAAACTCATCTTTATTTGGTTTTGAAACTTTTATAAACAGGTTCAACTTTAGGCCAGCCTAACACTGATCTAATCGAACTCTGATAAATATCTACAACATAGTCAGGAAAATTTATTTCAATCACTGACGATAATGTTGGTTCGTAAACAGTAATTGCTATTTTAGACTCTTTTCCGGGTAAAGACTTAATTCTGCGCTTGAATTTCTCATCTGTTCTAACTGATAACTGCCAGTTGGAATACTTACAACTTGCTAATCGGGAGTTCCATCAGGTTTATTTTTATTTGCGAATACTAATGAATTATTTGGTTGTTGTACACCAAATTGTTTTGATCTAATATTAGGCCAGATATAATAAACACGTAACTGAGCTAATGCTATCTTTTTACTGGAATAGCAGTTGGAAAGTTAACGCTAAATTTAGGATTGGTCGAACTTATTGATATCATTGTAGTTTTTGAAAGAGTTGTATTAGTGACGATCTGCTGTAACAACTCTCTCGACTCAGTTGCTGTCATTATAGTTATTATTGTTGTTTAATTATCCATTTATTTTGTCACCAAAATTACTAACAATTTTGAATGCTTCATCGTAGGTTTTAATTATTGTTGCAAACTCCTCGTCAGTTATTTTACCGTCATTGAGATACTTGGAAATATATCCAGATAGTTTAGAGTATGTTGCTGTTGCTGTGTGCAATTTTATCATATACTCACGCAATTTATCATTCGCACATGTAGTTATTTTTTTTTAGCAATAATACTAAAAATACCCGCTATAGTGGTAGAAGTTGGAACAATAATTGTTATAATTGCTGGAGCTGTCATCGTTAATGTTGATAATATTAATCCGGATCCAGCAACAATAGCAGAAACTGAATACACAATTATATCAATGACGACCATACGTCTACGATATTTCTTTACTTTTATTGTATAATGGTCGAAGGTATTTTTTTAGTTTGGCCAGACATTCACGTGCTTGATTATATCTGTGACGTTGAACGTAGATAGATGACGTAGTTATTTGATCAATTATACTATGATGTTAAGTAATTAATTGAGCTACGAATTCCAAACACCACCAGTAAGCTTGAGGTAAATTTATACTCGATGATTCCCACGAAAAAGTTCCCCTTAAATCTTTATCAAAAAACACAGATATGTTTTTAGAAAAATCCCCATTTGATGGAGATCCCGGTGGATTTTTTTAAAATCTGAAAACACAAAAGTAGGACTTTCTTTATATAAAGTAATCTCCTTTAGTATTTTGATTTTTTATTTTTGGTTTCCAAGACCCAAAACCCCAAGAGCAACTGTATCACAAAAATTTCTTATCGATTTTTGGGAAATTTTTAAAATCGGTTTTTTTTTGAAAAATTTTTCCGTTGAATTTTGTTTTAATCAAAAATTTTTTTAATAATAATTTGGGTTTTGACCCCAAAAAAAAATTTTTTATTAGTTTTTTTTAGGGTTTTTAAACAAAAAATTTTAAAAAGTTTGAAATTGATAAAAATCAGTTCAAAATGCGCAACTCCATCATTGATTGTTTTAAAACGGGGGTCTTTTTTGAAACTTTTTAAAATTTTAATAAAATTTTTTTTTTTGTAGCATCCCCAAGGGGTTTTGGGAAATTTCCAGATGGGAAATTTTTTTTTGTTTTAAAACCCGTCTCCAAAAAAGCCCCCCCAATCTTCTTACTAATCGTTAACTGATTTCCCGGGAAAATCCTGTATTTTACCCTGATCAGAAAAATAACGATTTTTATCAGCAATTTGCTTTAATGATTCGTTTAAGTACGTTGATAGCGTTTTTTTGTTGTTTTTAATCGCCTTGTTTACCCGAAAAAAATACTTCATTTTTATCCACTTTTGTAATTTTTAATAAATCATCAATCTCTTTTGGGGGGTTGATCGGGGGTTGCATTTTTAGAAAAAACATGTTTTTGGTTTTTACTCAAATCTTCCGTAAATTCTCCCATTTTTTTTCCCTGGGGTTTTTTTAAAGTAAACAATTGGATATTCATGCCCAACTTTGTGGGGTTTTTTTTCCCCCTTTGGCGATCCCCATGGTTTAACAGACCCAAGTCCCTTAAAAGTATTTCACGAACACATTTTGGGGGATCTTAATTTTTTGTTTTGGGGTGGGGTTAAATCCCAATTTGGGGCAGTTTATTACTGAAAAATTTGGAAAAAATTTTTTTGGGGGCCCTAACCCATAAAATCAAAATAAAAATTTTTTAGGGGATCAATTGCATCCTCCCCAAAATTACCTGGCCATCCAGAGTTTTTCGAGATTTTTAATATCTGTAACAGAAATTTTGGGTTTTTTTTCCCAAATTTGATCGCGCATAAAAAACACCTAAATTTTTTTTTTTTAAATTTTTTTAACCCAAAATTGAGTAAATAAAATTTAAACTTGGGAGATTAGAAAACGGGCCCCTTTGAAGTTTTAGCCCTTTTTCCCGCCCAACAAAGGCGGGGTCCCTGGTAATCTGGGGACCTTTTCCCTTTTTTTTTCAGATTTTCGTTTTATTCCTTTTGGGTTGTTTTCTTTAAGCCTTTCCAGCGGCTTTTCCCAACAGGCCTAATCCCATCAATAGTTTTTCATACCCAGCTGCTTGAAATTGGTATTGTTTTTGGGGGTGGGTCTTCTAAATAGCCCCTGAACAACATCCCCTAACCCATTGTGGGTTGCTCTGTAAATGGGTTTTTTTTTTCCGGAAAATTTAAAATTCCCCGGGACCATGGTGGGGTTTACGTTGAGACCTGACAATCTTTTTTATTATTAATTAATTTTTTTTAAATTGAAATTAATCATGGGGATTTTAGTCACTATAGTATCTTTGGCAATTTCTTTAAAATAAGTGATCGATACACATCAATATCCATAATAACCGCCCCTAAAAAAACGTTTACAAATTTTCGCTGTTTTCATTAAGATTTCGGGGAATTTTTAACCAGTCGTTTTCCCCCCGATAAAAATTTTTTGTCGTTCAACATCAAAGGGATTTTTGTTAGGGACACTGAGTAAAAAGGGCCCCATTCCCAAAACCATTTCCAAAGAGGAAACCGGGGGCCCTTCCCACTTTTTTTTTGGGGCGGTTTGTTTTTGGAGATTGTGGCTGTTTTGTTTTATCAATTGTGTTGTTGTTGTGTTTTTAACTGCGTATATAAATATAGGACACTAATCGCATTATCAAATAAAAATTTCTCTAAATCGCGGGTTTTTTGGGTTTGACAACCCAAAAAGGAAAAAAAAATTCCTTTATACCACAAACACGACAAAAAATGTCATTTGCATGAGGGGGTTTTTAAATTGTTGTCGATTATCTAATCAAAACCGCATTTTTAGCAAAATTGACAAAACATTTACCCATTTTGATTTCATTAATGGAGTATCGGTGAATTTGTCAATTAAAATTTCTCCCCCCTTTGCTAGTTTGATTCTTTAGGTGCTGGTTCAAATTTCTTGTTCTGGTTCTTCAGGGGGTTGGAATGTGTGCTATTTCGGCGGGGAAGTTCTTTAAAAAGTTTTTTTTTTGTTTTTTTGGTTCATTTTGTTTTTTTTTCAGCACTTTAGCTTTTTTGATCAAAACACAGGTTGAATATCTTTAGGGGTTCATTTATATTTTTAAATAACTGTTTTTATCCTCCTAAAAAAATTCAACTTAGTTCCCTGAGGGCCGATTTTGTTTTGTTTTTGAAAAGCACCAACGGGAATTTTTTTTTTTAATTTCCCCAAATTTATTCTAGCTAATTTAGCTGAGTGTGTTTTCCCCCAATATTCATTTTTAAATTTAAATTTATAAAAATTTTTTTTAATTGAATTGAGTGCGGGTTCACAAGAAAAAAAAATTTCCTTTAAAAAAATGCTTTTCTTTTTCTTTGACAAATATGATAAAAAAAATTATTTTATTAATTAAATGTCATCTGAAAATTTTTTATAAAATTTTAAAAAAACCGAAATTAAAAACCCCTTTTTATTTTTTTTGGTATTAGAATATATAATAAACGCGATAATATCTTTGAATTATGTTGAGCAATAGAAATTTTTTCCCCTTTCCCTTTTTTTGTCGGGGACGGAAAAAAAATTTTTTTTTTCTGAAAAAAAAAATTAAAACCTAATTATCTTATTTGCGTGTAGACTGCGATCGGGGATTTTTTTTAAAAAGGGTCACAAGAAAAAAGCAGTCATCGGTCGTTTGATATTTTCCCCCACAACCCTTTTGGGAGCTGTCCCAAAGCTACCCAAAAACCCTCGCAACTAGCTATATATATTTCCTGGGCACAAAGCCCCCTGGGGGCCCCCTCCCTCGGTCTATAGTAGTACTTTAACCCACACACCCAACCTACCGCCTGGGTATACCTGCCTCCCACCCCCAACGCCCCGCACCCGGGGGTCCCCTGTCCCAGATAGCCCCTAGGTAAACCTAGTCAACACCCCCAAATTACCGTATGGGCAAACCTTTGTGACGGGGTTGCTTTTTTTGGTTCGCAAGGTCGTATACTATTCCTAAAAATGCTACCCCAATTTTTTTTCACTTTCACTAAAGCACCAAAATTTTGCATTTTTTTTTTTCTATATAATGTCCCGGGAATCTATAGGGGGGTAGTTGTTTAGAAATTTCATACCCCCCCCTTTTTCCTTTTCAAAATACCCCCGAAGCGCCATGGGTTTGGTCAAAACAAAACTAGGGAAGAACAGTCTAAAGGTTCGTTCAAAACCAACCCCACAGCAAATGCATTGCGCCCCAAAATTGTGCCAAAAACCCGGGAGGGGTATTTTTTTTAAAATCCCCAGAAAAGGGAAACAGTCCCCTAAGCGACCACGGGCCCTTTATCATCGAGCTGGGGGAAAAATCACTTGAGGGTATCGTTACCCCAAACCCCAATAAAAATGAAATTGCGTCCTTATTTTAGTCCCGAAAAACTGTATGTAGGTGGGCAGTTAGAAATCCCGAAAAAAATTTACAGTCCTGAAAGCAAACCCCGGGAAAAAATTTTCATTCTTGCGGAAAGAAAGTTAGGGGCAAAGGGGAGATTTTCTAACTAATACCCACAAAACAGTTTAGGGCCCTATTATAGGGGAAAAAAAAAAATTTGAAAGGTGGGTTGGGTCTGAACTATTTTGGGCCCTAGCGTTTCCCCCGACCCGGTAACGCCCCCAAAACCCGTGTTTAAAAAAACAGAAAATTTTAAAAACATAATAAAACGAGTTGTCTGAAAAAAATTCTTAGTGAACTTTTTCACCCAACTATGGACCAAAAAAAACAATCTGGGGTTTTTAAAGGCCTGTAAAAACTATGGAAGAAAAAAAAAAAAAAAAAAGGTGGCCCTTTAAAACTGAAACCCATATGGCCCGAAAAAAACGATGGGTTTTTAAAAATGTAAAAACAAAGGGACCGAAAAAAAAAAGTCGGGGTTTAAAATATGAAAACACTATGGACCAAAAAAAATATCATGGGGCGTAAATCCGAAAACATTTAAGGGGCCCGGGGGAAAAAAAGGGCCGGGGAAATTAAAAAGGGCCCCTGAACCCAATATGGACCAAAAAAACCCAGTTGAGTAGTAAGTCTAAAAAAACATAGGGACCGAAAATGAAAAAAAAGTATAAAAAGGAGACAATGGAATGCACTTGGGGGTGATAGTGATGACGATGGGGAATTTTGGGTTTAAAGGGGTTGGTCCCATCAATTAACATCATCTGGGGCCCCCTTTATTCAAAAATTCAATGTTTTTTTTTGGGGTTTTTGTTTTTTTAACCCAAGTGTAGTGCTTTGTGTTTTATTTTTAAAATTTTGGGTTTTTAAAAAATTTTGGATTAGGGTATTTCCCCCACTCAATTTTTTGAAAACCTTTCGATATTTCTGGTTTTGATTTTTTTATAATTTTTCGTATAATAAATTACATGGGTATTTTTTTTAAAAAGAGTAGAGGTTTTTTTTTTTAACTCTCAAAAATTACCCAGCTAACTGTAAATTTAAATTTCAAATCCTTAATTTCTTGGCGCACGGCACAAATTTTTCCCAACAGTGACCCCAGGTGCACGGCGCCCCTTTTCCCTCATTTTTAAAATTTCATAAGAAACTTTTTTCAAAAACTAATTTATTTTTAAAAGTTTCCCTTATTTATGGGTTCAATATTAATTTTTTAAGATTAATATTCGGTGTAAAAACGTTAAAAATTAAATTATAAGCTCCCCATTTTAGAAATTTTCTAAATACGATTTTATTTTATTTTTAAATATCATTCCCTTATTTTTCTGCCCCAATTTCATTTAAGGAAAAAAATTTCTATCTTTTTTCTTTTCAAAAAAAACTATACCATTTTAAATAAGTTCTAAAAATTAGAAAAAATTTAAAGCTTTTGTGAATAAAAAATTTTAGGGTTTTAAATTTCATTTCTTTTTTTTTTTACCCTCCAAACAAAAAAAAAATTTAAAAATGGGGGTTTTCCAAAAACAGGGAAATGGGGGTTTTTGGCCCCCACCACCCCCCCACCTTTTTAAAACTTTTCAGTTAAAAAAGGAAAAAATTAAACTAGATTAGAATAAAAATGAAAATTTTTTTTTAATATTTTCGTCCCAATGTTTAATGTTTAAAACTGTTGTTTTAAAAATTTTTCATTATCACGATTATAGAAAACTAAATTTTACTTTCCCCGCTCAACAGCGAGGGGACTAAAACAAATTTTTTATTTCGGGTTTGTTCAGGGGGGAAATTTTTTGTCGATAAAATCCACCTTTGACCATCGAGACAATTGTGATTTTTTAAAATTTTGGGTTGGCAATGGGGCAATAAAGTTTTAAATTCGCTAGCAACTTTTGAAAAAATTTGTTCGAGAAAAATTGAAAAAATCGCTGTTATCAAATTGATGAGCGAAAGTTTTAACTTGTCATTTTTTTCCATTAAAAAATATAAATGTTTCATTTTTAAAAATTCAACTGTCAATTTTTTTACCGCCCAAACTTTAAAATTTTTTAAATTTACTATTGTGCTCTTGTCTTTAAACAAATTTTCAAAATTTTTTTTAAAATTTTTAGAAAAAAAATTTTTTTTGGGAAAAAGTAATGTCGATTAAGATCTATCATAAACAAAAACCCAAGGGCAAATGTATTCCCCCCTTTTTCCCACAATAGGTATTTTCATAAAAAATTATCAACCCACTTTTGATAATAACATTGTTTCAAATTTTAAGAAATTAGTTCGAATTGCCATAGCTTTTCAAAAAACTAACACCACCACAAGCGCAAACCGTAGTCATAAAATTTCAAAAAAACTTTTAAAAAAAAACCCGAGGCAACCTTTTGTTTTTTTTTCGTTATTTTTTTTATAAGCAATCGGCATCCCTTTTGCTGGTAACCCGAAAAAGTTTTTGTTTAGCGTCGAGTTCTTTTATCTTTAAATTACCAAAAAACCTTTTTATTTGTGTCGTCAAAAAATTTACTTCACGGGAAAATTCGGAAAGATAAAAACAATGCCCGTTTTATTGTAATGTCCGGGATAGAGCCCCTCGCATTTTTTTTTCTTTTCAATCGAAATAGTATCAGAAAACAAAAATCTACAACCCGGCCACTGTTTTTTTAAAAAAAATTATAATAAAAAATTCGAAACATCCCCCAAATTTTGATAAATCTAACACGGCAGCTCCAACTTTAATCGGCTTGTTTATTTTTAGATTTGTTTTTTTTTCTTTGTATGCAACAAAGGTTTTTTCATTAAAAAATTTTCATGCCAAAAAAATCATCGCCCTGACAAAGTTTGTTTCTGCGATTGACATCATTAACTATTTCAAAAATTTACGCTTTTCCTAAAATTTCCATGTTTTAAACCAAAACAAAATTGTTCATCATTTTTAAAAAAATTTTTTCTAAAATCTGTTTTTTGCTGCCCCCCTTTTTTTAAAGTTTTGATTTAATATAACCTCTCCCCCCGGGGAACTGATTAAATTTAGTACACGATGAACTTTTCTCAACACAAGACCAGCTCGATGCTTTTTTTAAAACTTGTAATGCAAAAAAAAATTTTTTCTTATCAAGAAAATTTTGGTACTAGTTTTTTTGACCATAAAAATGTTCCCTGGTTTGATGCAAACGCTTGTTGTTCTTTTGATAAAAAAATATATCAATCCCAAATCGATTCCGCACAAAAAGGGTAATATTATGAATTTGTGTAGCGAATTTGGATAAAAGACCCAACCTTAAACGAAATGGGAAACATCACGGGGGTTTTTTTTTCCTGTCTTGATAAAATCGATAACCGTGTCCCAATGAAACCCGCAAAAAGGGCTTTGGGTTTTGCCATCAACCCCCAAAAAGGGTTTTAATTAACCCATAAATTTTAAAATTTAAAAAATTATATACTTCGAAGGAAGGTCAGGGTTATACTTTTTCAGGTTTTTGGGTTGTTTGCTTCACATTTTTTTTTTGGTTATCACGTAATCCATTGGGATCCCTTTTTTTCGTTTAAAAATTGAACTATCAACAAAAGCCCGGGAAATTCAACCCTTACCTACTAAACTTTAGCAAAGCATCCCATGAAAACCCGGGGGTTAAAAAATCCCAAACAATTTTTAACCCAAAAATTTTTAATAACTCACTTCACAAAAACTTTCAAAACATCTGCTAATAATAACACTCATTTTCGGGTATAAATCATAAATTCCCAAAAAGCCCAAACAATAAAAATTTTTCCCAGATTCTTGGGGTTCCTTTATTATCATCAGTTTTATTTTCTTTTTAATTTGGTAAAAAAATTTTTTTGTTGTTGTTGTTTTTGTTTTTTTGTTTTTTGGGGCTTAACGCCTTTTTTTCAGCACACGTTGGCTTTTCATGGGGCCAAAATTAATGGGGGGGAAAAAAGGGGGAAAATCCCCAAAAAAGAACCACCCCCCAACGAAAGTTTGGGCAATTTTTCTCAAAACTCCCTTTACCCAAAAACTTAGACCGAACACCCGAAAGGACAGGGGTGAGTTGGAAAGGACCCTAACGGCAGCGTTTAAAACCACTGGGCCCTGGGGGCCCCCAGTAAAATTTGTTTTTGTCAGGAAAAGTTAATCATAAAAATTTTATTTCCTCGTGGGGGAAAAATTCGTAGGGAAAAAACCCCTTTTTTATGTAGTTTAAATTTATTCCAAAACAGTCTTTATTATAAAAATTATAAAACCCTTTCATACCCTATCTAACAAAGGCGCCATAAAGGGCGGGGTTTTGTAAAATAAAACGAAATTTCCCCTAGCGTAATGCCCTTATTTTTCAAAATTTTTTGGGGGGATGCTTTGATGAGGGTTTCGATTTTTTTAAACCCGATTTTATTTCGGGATCACCAAAAGGTCTACTATAATAGGCTATCATACCCCGAAAATTGTAAAGGAAAAAACCCGGGAAAAAAATTGGAGCATGAAATTTAAAAAAAAATGATTTTAGCCGGGCCCCCGCGGATGTCCCTAAAAGGGCCCAAGGGTCATGAAATTTTTTGTCATCGCAAAAGTTTTTTTTCACAAATATGACAAATTTCTGCTTGCTCGTGATCGGATTCTTGTTGAGGTTTTTAATTTTTAACATTGCTTTATTTTTTTTAAAGAAAAGAAATATTATAAACCTTCATTATCAATGTTTGAAAAGGAAGATAGTTTGGTTTTAAAAACCACGAAAAAATTTGTTTGGGTTTTAGATAAATCTAGAATCATACAAAAAACTCCCGGGTACGCTACTCCCACGGAACAAAATTTTGAACTTTTTTTGGGTACTCGTTTGTTTTAGGTTTTTTTTCTACCCCAAAGAAAGGGTTGAAGAAAACACTCAAAATCAGCGTTATAACGAAAAAATTTTTAGTTTGTGTTATGATGGACAAACTGAAAACACAGTATCTCCTTGGGAGGGCATTGTTATTCTTTGCACTTTCAAAAACCAAAAGGGAAAAACTTTTGAAAGTTTCATTGTTTGAAAAACCATGCAAGCGGGGGTAACAAAAAAAAACTTTTTTTTTTCTATTTTTTTTGTACTTTTTACCAATAGCCCGAAAAAGGTTTTTAACCCAAAGTAATGTTTTTTGTGTACAAAAAAATTTTATAGCGATTGTGAAGTTTTTTCTGAAATAAATCTCGGGTATAATCCTTTTTTTCATCTAGCCCCAAAAAATTTAAATTTGAAACATTTTTTTTGCTTTTCTTTTTTTGGTATTTGATTTTCTGCCCCCGGAAAAATTAATATTTTTTAAAATTTTAAATCTAGCCAGTGACTGATATTTTTTTCAAAACGGTACGTTTTTTTTTGCGGGAAATATTTGCGGAAAGAAAAAACCCCTTTGGGAAAAAATTTTATTACTACTTTTTTGATGTTTAAAACAACTCTTTTACTTTTATTTTTGGTGGCGGGTTTCGACGTATGAATTTACCCGTTACAAAAAATTTTTTATGTGTAAAAAATTTTCCCTTTTTTATCTTTTCAAATTTCCCAACCCAAACCCAAATTGAGCAAATTCCTCTATTTTTTTTCCAAAAATTTTCTTGGTGATTTCATCAGAAGTGAAACGATCTTCCCAAGAAAAAGCACTTGATTTTGCGTTAATATAAGGTTTGAAATTTTCCTTTTTTATTTTGATTCTTCCGTTATAACTAACTTTGAAAATATAACATGAATAACAAAAAAATTAAATTTACTTTTGTTTTTTTCGGCTAAATTTTTTTACAGTTGTCGTATATGTAAAAAATTCTTTTGCTTTAAAAATTTACTAAAAAAATTTTGTTTATCAAACGAAAAACTATTATCAAAACCTGAAAAAGCACCCGTATTTTATTGGGTTCTCCCAAAGGCTTTTTTAGCAATTTTACAAATTTTTAAAACCATTTTATTTTATAATTTTAAATAATTTAAAAAATTTTTTCCCCCACTGCGCAGCGCAAAAAATCAATTGAAGAAAAAAAAAATCCCCTAAAATAAAATGACAGCAAACTAACAAAACATGTGAAAAGAAACATATCAAGTTCCCCCAAAGTATAATTTTAAACCCTCACCCCGCGCATGCGCAAAAAATCAATTGAAAAATAAAAAAAATCGCCTATAGTAAAAAATGACAAAAATTGAAAAGCGCACGTGGGGAAGAGTTTTAAATCATGTTCCCCCCAAGTATAATTTTTTAGCGGGAAAAATGTATTGGTTTCGGTTTTTAACATCAAAATTAGAATATCTGTTGGAAATTTAACGTCAGGGTTTAAAAAAATCCCGATTAGTGTAAAGGGAGATAATGCTGAGAGGTTTGAATTTTTAAAAAGGGTTTTATTTAAAACCCGTTGTTTTGCGATGAAAATTCCAGAGGGACAGCCTGTATGTCATTATAAGGGTAAAGTCACTGATGACAAATTGAAAACTTTTTCCTTTAGAAGTATTTTAGCCGATCCGGTCTTTAAATTTAAACCGGGGGCAAACATCGGGGAAATTATTAAAAAAAAAAAAAATAAAAAAAATTTTTGGGTACTTTTAAACAATATGGAAAATATAAGGGTAATTTTTTTAGGGGAACATCCCCAAAATTTCAATTCGTTATTTGGCCATCGTTTTTTTTTACGGGGTGTTCAACGGATCTAAAACTAATTTTTTGGTTATTAATCATTTTAATAACAAAAAACAAAATCGTTTGGGAAAAAAATCTAAAAATAGTTCCCCAACCGGGAAAAATGAAAGGAAAAGGGGACGAGGGGGTTGGATTAATTTTAGATGTCCGAAAAACCTTTATTTAAAAAAACCCGAAAGGATAAAGGAAACGAATTAAATCGTTCCCAAGCTGGGGCCCGAAATTTTATAAGTTTAAACCCCATCGAAAATTTTTAGCTGATGGAGTAATAAAATCAATTTTTTCAAGCGAAAAACAATGCTAAGATTCTTTTAAAATATGATGTTTCCAATAAAAATTTTGTAATTCGGTTTTAGACAAGAAATTTATGACAATTATGATATCATCGTAAAAAAATTTTTAGCTTTACGCATTTTCATTTTTTTTTTTTTTTATTTTTTTCTTTTTCTGTTAGAAATATTTTTTAAAAAAACACCTTGCTTTTAAAACAAAAAAAATCAACACTATAACCCAAAAAATTTTTTCTTACCCTTCGGCTGTTCGTTTTTTAATTTACTTATTAACTTTTTGGTGATTTTTTTATCTCATCATCATTTAAAAAAAAAATTAGAAAAAAATATTTTATAATAAGGGTTTGAGGGAAACGATTGCAAACCCTCAGGGAAAAGATACTAGCGCAAAGTCCCCAGGGGAAAAAGGTAAATTTTTCCAAAGATTTATAGCCCAAATTATTGGTTATAGTGAAGATGTATTTTGTATAAATGAATCTGATGATGATGGTGAAATATCACTTTTTGCTGACAAAATCAAATTACAGAAATCAAAAAAAAAAACTTTAAATTCGGGTATCACTTGCTAAAAAAATAATAAAATTTAATTTTCCCTTCCCCGAACAAAAAATTTTTTGGGAAAAGCTAATAAAACCCTTTCTTAAATATCAAGTTTCCCAGGCCGACAGAAAAATATAAAATTTCGATTTCTATTCTTTAAAATTTTTTTAATCAAAAGACAAATCTCAAACCGATCGTAAGCAGAAACAAATATCGTTTTTAAAACCAGTAAAAAAAAATTTCGTAAAACAAAAGTATGATTTAAATTTTAAAATTAAAATTATATCATAATTGCTTTTTGGGGATCCAACTTTAAAATTTTAAACCCGCAAAACCCCACGCCATTTGAAAAAAATTTTATTTTTTTTTTTTCTAATCACTTTCTCGATAACAAAAAAAAAACTGCCATTTTCTGTTTTTTCTTTTTCCCTAAAAACTCCCAGATCGGTTCCCCTGCCAGATCTTTTTAAAAATACGTTTACAGGGACTGTTGAAGTAAACCTTATCAAAACCCCAGATACCTTTTTTCCCCTACCCGGGTTTGGGGTAAATCCCTTTTTCAAATCCTTTTTCCATCAAAGAAATTTTAACTTTTTTCCCCCACCCTTAAATTTTGCTGCGGGACTGTTTCATTTGGGTAAAATCGGGTTTTTAAAAAGTTTTTTAGGGGTCATTTTTATGGTTCGATGTTTCGTTTATTTTATTCACCTACGATTTGAAGGGGAAAGGGCATCGATGTACCTTTGGGTTTTAAAACTGTTTATTGTTTTGTGTTTTTTTCGTTTTGGTGCGATTAAATCTCTCGAAAACAACGCTTTTACTTCGTTTTCTGTAACATCCCTTTTTTTATTTTTTTGTTTTTAGAAATGTTCAAACTTTTGGGTTAAAAAAAAATGGATCCATGTTTATCCCCAAAATTTTTTTTGGGTTTTTTTTCTACACTGTTTTTTATTTGTCTTAGGCATCGGGCATTGAAGTCCTGTCTTTTCCAAACGGTACACTGAAAGCTATTTTTTAAAAAAATCTATAACATTAAAAAAAAACCTTTTTGGACCATCAGCGCCCCAAAATTAAATGATAATTTTGATACATCCCCCAAATCTATTGCCCAGATATCAAACTAACCATTCCCACAAATTTACGTCGTGGGGCTTTTTTTTTGGGCTGTGCCCCTCGACTGCAAGATCACGTTTTACTTTTTTTTCCCCAGTGCGGACTCACCGATCCCAAATTTATATTTTGTCCAACATTTTCCCGAAAAAAATTTTTAAAACAAAACGTTCCCCGTAGATTTGTTTTGGGTTCATATGAATTGGGCCCCAAAATTATTTTTCACAATCTGATTTCCCAGTTTCATTTTATCACGGGTAACCCGATTCATGCCCCATTGCAAATTTCCTCCCCCTTATTAAAGGCCCTTGGCCTGGCAACGGATTGTCCCTTTTTATCTAGTTGTTTATTTTAGGGGGATTTCCCCGGACCCTATAACCCTGCCCGCAATTTCCCCGCCTTTTTGGTTTTTTGGGAATTTTCCAAAAATTTTAAAGTATATCCTTTCCCGACCCTTTTTATTTCTCTGTGTTTTAAAAATTTACGTATGGGGGCAATCTATTTTGTTCAAGACACAAATCTCTGTCCCGAAACACATTGCAAAATCAATTTTTAATTTTTAATTTGTCGATAAAATTAAAATTAGGGTAAACCAAACCGACGAATTTTTTCGCTGGGGGAATCTCTGAGGGTACTGTGCTGGGGGGGCATTTTTTTAAAAAAAATTTTTCTTTTTCCCCAGACTACCCCAAAAACTTTTTAAAATTTTCCTTTTTTTTTGTTTTTTTTTTGTTGTTTCCTTAAAAATTTTTTTGTTTTTGTTCACCAAAAAGAACAGATGTTGACCTTATTATATTATAAGTTTAGATAAATTAATTTTCGATCTATCATTAGCGGAAAGGATTTTGTCAAACTGTAAAAAATTTTTTTTTAAAAAATTAAAATTTTTGCTCATCTGTTGGGTAAACATAATAAATAATATCCCAAAGCAGCGTTCCCCCCATGTTGGGGTTTATTTTATGAATAATAAATCTTGTTTAAAAAATTTTTTTCATATACTTTTTTTTAAATCATTGGAGGAAGTTTCCCAAAGATCGAAATAATTTAAAATTTTAAATGCTTTCCCCAAAGTTTTTCCGATCCCTTTATTAAAAAACTTGTAAAATTTAAAACACACCAAAATTCAGCCCTTTGGGGGGTGTTTTATTGCTGCGAGCTCATCTTTTGGAAAAAAACTCCGTAAACCAGGGAAACCCCTTTTTAAATTATCAATGATACAAAAATTTCTCAACAGGGTGGTCGAGTTCCCGGAAATTTTTAGACCACGTCCGATTCCTAAAAAATTTTGGCAGCCCAAATTCCCCGTCCCCCAAAAAGGGGGCGATTGGAATAATTCCCCTTTTTTGTTTGATTTCATATACATTCGCATTTTGGGTTGGCGATTTTTTTTTTTGTTTTCTTTTTTTTTTTGTTGTTTGGGGATTTTTTTTTCTTTTGTGGCCTTATAAAATATTTTTACATAAAAAAAACAATTTTTTTTATTCCCCTTCCCCGAAGATAAACCCTTAACCCGCGACTGCTTTCCTTTTTTTTGCGCCAATATTGCTCCCCGACGCGCTCTAGTCCTAAAGTCCTGATGGTTAAAAATTTAGGTTTATTGTACTAGTTTAAAATGATAATGTGGACCCAAAAAAAAAACCACACCTTTTTTTGCCCGCTGTCATTTGTGCCCCCCTCCAAAAATTTTAAAAAAAAGTTTTTTCGGATCCATTTTTTTTTTACTTTAAATTTTTTTTTGCAATTTAATTTTTTTAAAATACTATAGAAATATTAGAATTGATTTTTAATGATACCGTTCCCCGCTTTGCAATAGCAGCTATTAAATTTTTTAAAATTGGCCCTCGGCAAATATACTTTTTTATTTAAAATAATTTTTCCTTTTAAATAACAACTGTAAATTAAACTTGAAATGGGCTTTTTAAACCCCCAAAAGGGAATTTACCCCTGTAAATCAAACACTAATCAAATAATGGTATAAAGTACAACGGTTTATTGGGAACCCCTCCCCAAATTAGGGAATTTAATACCCTGTGTGTTAAGTTCGCTCGTTATGTTTTCTAACACAAAATGAAATATAGGATAAAGTGTACGAAATTCCCCTGCTGAATTTTAGATCCATCTTGATTTTTTGCCCTTGCTCAAGCAGGTAAGACGGTCCCAGAAATATTTTATTTAAAGTCTCACAAAATTTCATCGAAACTGTTCTGGGTATTTCTTTTAATTTTAAACTAGCGTTTTATTCGTTTTTGAAAATCCCGAGTGATTAAAATTGCATTTTTTTGTTGTTTGGGTTTCCCCGGTTTTGGGTGTTAAATTTCGGGCCAAAAATATTTCCCCGGGAGTTGTTCGCTTTATGTTGTTTGACCCTCCCTGTGTAGTCGAAAGAATTTGGAACCCATGTCTATATTTTCTTTTGGGGTTTAAAAAAAATTCGGGTTTTTATGTTTATCAAGCGTATTTTTTATTTGACCTTTTAAAAGGGTTGATGGGGGTTATACGGGCATCCAAAAAGCAAGTTTGGGTTTTTTAAAAACTGTTTTCATAACCCCCCCAATCTTTAAAAAAGCCCCAAACGTTTTGGGCTGCCGTCTAAAAAAGAGTTTTTTACTCCCCCAAAAACTTTATCTGAACGCGACAAAAGCCGAAAATTTTTTTAGCGGGAACAAATTGGAATTTGGGCGTGATCCTGCTGCAAGTTTTTTCGCCTAGCAAAACCATCGTTATAACGGGGTTTCTACTCAAAAGTGTTTTAAAAAGCAAAATTTTTTTTCGCATACCGTTTGCATCTGCAGTGGTGGGGTTAAATTTTTAAATTTTTAAAAAAGTTTTAAGAGAAATCTTGTTCGTCTGCATTAGCCCCCCGCAACAGGGGCGGGAAAAACCCAAACGCGTCCCGCATTGAAAAGAGAAAATTTCCCCACAATTAAAAGCTTTGCATCACATCAGCTCCATGTATATAGGCCTCTCTTTTAAAAAATTTTGATTAGCTTTTACCAAGTTTCCCAAACTTTTTAAACCCCTTATGTTAGTTGGGAGTTGAAACTTGAGTAATCGTCGGAAACGAAAAAAAAATTTAAAATTTTTAATTTCAAAATTGTAGATAAAATTTAAATATTTTATAGTTTTTATTGGGGCCCGTTTTTATATTTTAGCACTTTTTAATAAACACCACCGTTATTTATAAGAAAACTACTTTTGTTCCAAGCCAAAAGCAGAGGTGGGTTGGTACTTTATAATCTGGGCCCCGAATTCCCAACTTAGCCCTTTTTGTGGGATAAAAACATCCTTTGTCTCTGGGGTTAAAGGTCTTTAAAACCCTTAAATTTTGGGGCGTTAGAATTTTCATCAAGGAAATCAAAAAATTTTGAATTCTGTCACATTTGTTGCGATGTCATAAGGGTTTTTGTTAAATCGAGATAAATTTTTTAAAAGACATTTTTTTTATTAGTTTTTATAAAATTTTTTTCGGCATTTTTACTTTAGAAATTTAATTTTTTTTATGACTTTTCGCCCCTTTTTTTTATAAAAATTTTTTTTTTTTTCTGTTATCCCTAGCTCGCTTGGGTTTTTTTTGTTTGGGGGGGGCGATTTTGAGATAGTTGTTTTATTTCAATGTAGTTGGGGGACACCTTTTTTTTTATCAGCTTTTTTTTTGTCCCACCGCGTCCCAGGGGAGATGCAGGCCCCCGTTGCAAAAACTTTTACCACGTCCAAAAGCAATTGGGGCAACTTTACGTGCTTTCCCGGAATTTTTTTCAAAAACTTTAGTGAAAATATTTCCAAAAAAACATCCTACCTATTTTTCCCTTTGATTAAACTTTTTTTTTTTGTTTTTATATATTTTTTATGTTGCATAATTTTACTTTTTTTCCCCCCGTAGATGTAAATAATTTAAATTACAAAAAATTCATTACTAACCCTGTAAATGTTTTTGATTTATCTGTCAAAATGTTAAATTTTATTTTTAAATTTTTTCCCCAACGTTTAAAAAGGTAAAATATAATATGTCGTGGAGTTATTTTTCATAGAAAAACCTGGGGGGGACTTCTGGGGGAAAAACTGTAAAACGTTTGAAAAAGGGAAAAAAAAAGAAAAAGAAAAAAAGAGGCAAAAAAGAAAATTTGAAAGGGGAAAAAACAAGAAAAGAAAGGTAAAAAAAAAGGAAAAAAGGGGAAAAAAAGGGAAAAAAATAAAAAAAGGAAAAAAAAAAAGGGGTTAAGAAAAAAAAAAAAAAAAAAAAAAGAAGGGGAAAGGGGAAAAAAAGGAAAAAAAAAAACAAAAAAAAAGAAAAAGGGAAAAGAGGGAAAGGGGAAAAAAAAAAGAAAAAAAAAGTTTGGGGAAAATTTTTGGGAAAAAAATTTGGAAAAAATGGAAAAAAAAAGAAAAAAAAAAAAGTTAAAAAAAGTTTGAAAAGGGAAGTTAAAAAAAAAAAAAGAAAAAAAAAAAAAGGTTTTTAAAAAAAGGGAAAAAAAATTTGGAAAAAAGGGGAAAAAAAAATTTTAAAAAAAAAAAAGAAAAAAATTTTCGGCCCCCCCCCCTCCTTTTTCCCCCCAAGACCAACCAAAAAACCCCCCTTTTAGAAATTAAATTGTTGGTTTTCCCCCTTTAAAATTTATATCCCCCCCTTTCCCCTTGTTTGCCCGGGTTTAAAAGTTTTCCCCCTTTTCCCCCCCCCCTTTCGTGTTAATTTTTCACTCCCCCCCCTCCCCCCCCCCCTTAGTGTCCCCCCCCCCCCATTCCCCCCCCCCATTTCCTTTCAAGGGTTCCCCCCCAAAATCCCTAACATTCCCCCCGTTTCTTTAAAAAAAAAATTAAATTTAAAAAAAAAACACCCACATTTTAGTATTTGAGTAAATAATTTTTAAAAACCAAAAAAATTTCCCCTTTTTAAAATTTTTTTTATTTTCAAAAATTTATTTAAAAAAAAAAATTTTTTCCTTTTTAAAATTTCCCCCCAATCCAAAGGTTTTGTTACTTTCTTTTTGCTTTTTTTTTTTTAAATTTTAGAGCAAATAAAACTTTTTCTTCCTTTTTTTATTTTAAAAAAAATTAAAAAAATTTTAAAACAATTTCTTTTTTTTGAACGTTGGGGGAATTTTCTTTTTAAGCAGAACTCCTAATTTTTTAAAAAATTTTTAATTCCTTTAAATTATCCATTTTAAAAAAATTCCTTTTAAATTTCATATTTTCCCCCTGTTAATTAAACAAACACTTAAAATTTTCTTTTTTTAAAAAAATCATCCCCCCTTTTTTAAAACTTTTCTTTTTATTTTTTTTATTTCCCCTTTTGCCCTTTTTTTTTATAAAATAAAAAATTTTTTTGAAAAATTTTTCAAACCTTTTTCCTAAACCCCTTTTTCAAAATAAGCCCTTTTTTAAACCAATCTTTGGGGCTTTTTTCCTTTTTGGCTTTTAAAAAACCCCTTTTTATAAAAACCTTTTTTTTGAAAAAAATTTTTTTAAATTTGTTTTTTTTAAAAAAATTTGTAATTTCTTTTGCCCCGGTTTTTTAAAATTCCCGTTTTTTTTTAATTTTTTTTTCGCCTTTCAAGTTCCAGCGGATTGTTTATCAATCGATCTGTTTCAGCTTGTCTAGCCGCAGGATCAGCTATATTTGCTGTAAGTGCCTCAATTAGTTTTCTTTTTTCTTCATCAGATCTAGTAACAAGTTTTGCAGCAGCTGCTTCCTGTTGTTCTCTAACAATTCCAACCAAACCTTTTTCCTGCAGTTGTTTAAGTTCTTCTTCTGACAGTGGTTTAGTTTCAGGTTGTTTACCTAATAGTGCTTCAGTAACTGGCTTGAAAATTGTAGCTGTTGCTTCTGTAGCAGTTACTTGCCCACGTCGTGCTTCTTGTACTTTTTGCTTAAGTGATGCCTGAGATTGAGCAAGTTTTTTTTAGATCTTCTATGTGTTGTCTGTATCTTGCTCGTTTGTCCATTATTATAATTATAAATTTTATAAAATTGAAACGCTTTACTGTAAGTAACTGTTTATACAACAGCGAAATATTTTAGTTGGATCATTTGTAAGTTTATCAAACAAGAAAAAGTTGTATTTATCTTTTGTAGCATTACGGTAAATTTCAATAAACTTATCTTTTGTCACGCCACCGCATTGCTCGCTTGCAATATTTCTAACGTCAACATTATCCAGTCCTGGAAATAAAATAAAACAACCCGTATTTCGCCTAATAAATCTATCAACATTATAAAATCCTTGAGCGAGATAAACAGAATTACACTGTTTGTTACGTGACAGTGAGAAATATGATCTTATTTTATTCATCTCCATGTTATTTAGAGGAATATCGTCAAAAACTACTATCTTGTGTTCATCTGCATCAAGTTGATTAACTGGAATAAGATCTTCTGGCTGCCTAATTATAAAAAAATCTTCACCAGCTTTAAGATCATCACGAAGCTTGTTATTATATTCGCTTAATAACTCATACTTATCTTGCTGTGGATTGATTGTGTAAATATAAACTCTGTCGTAGTTAAAATTATCACCAAGAAGCAAATTCATAAGCAAATTTGTTTTCCCCGATCCAGTTCGCCCAACAATAAGATAATGACAATCAGGAAGTTCATTGTTATGTTTATGCTTCACTAGTCTCTCTGTATCAAAGTTTAATATCAACGATTTTGCCATTTTGTATAATATTAAACTAGTGTTGATAATTTTATCTAGGATAGTAAATAATGAACTACTATACAAAATTTGGAACACTATTAGGAGATTTATCCACAGGTGACTTATCCAAATATGCAACTCTTGATCAGCTCAAAAATGAAATCAATAATTTACTAAATCTTACCAGCGTAGATCCAGATGAAGTCGTCATTTTCCAGGACAAAGAAGGACGATTAAAAACGAGTGATGTAAAACTGCCAGATATAGTTGTACGAAATCCAAGTGGGAATATTGTTATGAAACAAAACAAGATTACAGATCTTGGAAACCCAACTGAGGATGGGGATGCTGTCACTAAAAAATACGTCAATGATTGGGACGCTTCAATTAATAATGAAATCACAGCGCTCAAAACTGATTTTACCAGTCACGTGAACACATTTTTAAGTTTTCGCAGAAACATAAACAAAATTAGAGATGAATTTTTTGGAAATCCATCAAATGTTAGCATTACACTCGCTAATATTAACACAAATCTCAATGATATTAACACAAAACTCAATGATATTATTAGTGGAATTCCTAATATTGTTGAGAAAACTAATATGATTAAAATGCCTCACAAACAGATTAAAAATATTGTGTCTACTGTTGCATCCGGTTATACTAGGTGGACACCAAAAAATAATTCTATTAAATATATTGCAGAAGTTACCGGTGTGTATAGATTGTCAGTGGTTAGCAGTGCAAAGTTTAGAATATCTACCAAATATCTATCTCATCATCTAAATGATGACTCATTTGGAGTATTAACTGTAATAATAAACAAAAATTCTGAAGAAGAATTTGTACTTGAACCAGTTGATAAAACTTTAAAATCAGAAATTTTTCTCTGGTGTTTGGAATTTATAGCTGAACAATCAACTCTTATTTTGATTACCCAAATATAGGACTATGTGAACTAATATTATAATGAAAAGAAGTATAGTTGATTTCAATCATATTTCAAAAGATATTCCAAAACAAGATGTAGACGCATTAATACAATACTATAAATATTATCATAAAAAACTTTGGTGTGTGAAAAAATGTTACAAATACTACAACAAGATCCTTCGAGTAATATCTTATTTACCCTTGTTAATGACCAGTTCTGGTATAATTTCAAGTGGGGTATCATTAAATCCTTTTTTGTTAATCATATCCGCTATTGGTGTTTCACTTACAGCGGCGTGTAAAAAAGTAGAACCAAGACTTTTGATAAAGAAGCACGGTTGTTTAACATCAATTAAAACTTACAAGAAACTACTTGATCAGATCCGGTCTTACCTACGAGGAGTTAAATATAATATGGATGATTTATTACGTGAATTTCGTATTATTGACAATATGTTAACAGATATTCTACCAATGAGGGTTAGCAAGTATGAAAATAAATATCACAAAAAATATGAGTAACATAAAATTTTATCTAAACTTAAGATATAATATAACTAAAATAATATCATTTTCATTCTAATGCTAGTTTAATTTCCACCTTGTTAACTGAAACATTCTAATAGGTGTGGGAGGGTGGTGGTGGGCCAAAACCCTCATTTAATTTATACTTGTTTGGAGGGTAAAAAAAATGAAGTGAGTCAAAATCCTCATTTCCTTATACTATTGCTATAGCAAGGATAGTTCAAAGTAAGGAAAGCAGTCGGTAATTTCTAGAACCGTGCGTCTGTTAAGTCAATGTATTCTTTAATATCTTTCTAAATGTTCCTGTTTCTGTAGCAAGTTCATAATATCTTCATTTTACAAATTCAATTTTTTCCTTTCCAATTCCAGTACTTCAAAATATTTATGTTCTAGTCCATTAAGTCTGTGTCATTCCATTTTCTTTGTGAAGCATTATAATATTAGTTCATTACCATATTAGGTTCCATTTTATCCATAGTTCATGAACAAATCCATTTTCTTACATGTAGACATTTCCAGTATGGCTCTTCCTTTCTTCCCAGCTCGTGACCTCCCTCACATCCTAAGATGAGGAATTTGAAGGTAGTAATTGTACGCTCCACGTGATTTTGTTTGGACGAAAAGGCGGAGGAGACCCATTACATGCCTATGTACATGGGGATTTTATGCACAGATAGGTATTTGTATTATTGTACACAGTTAAAAACTTAAAGGATAATTTGTGACTAGTGTATCTGTGTGTGGGAAAAAATATAACCTCCTTATTATATTACGATATGTGTTTTAAGTTTATAGTGGGATTCAACAAAGATTCAGTTAATCACAGACAGACGGATAGGTTTAGCAGACGAAAACACCTGGACAGGGGAAATAATCGTTTAATTTATTCTGTGGAGTTACCTTGCTTTATATACATGAGCAGCAGGGAGGGTGAACGACAACAATTGGGTCGTATTGTAGTAAACAAAACCGCATAAAAATCGTTAAAAATATAGTCAATAATAGAGTAACAAAACTGAGCTAACCTCATGCAGTTTTTAACCGTACGGAAATATAATAATTAGAGACTTTAGTTTAGCATTATTGACTTTTTTTTCAGCCAGTTGTAGGAACCCTTATTTTCGTTAAAGATACGAGCAAAATTTTGTAGGATTTTCACTTTCCCTGCTGCTTGTTTTCTGCTCTCTAAAGATCTTAAAAGGCATTAAGGATATAAATAAAATGCATACGATGTTTCATTTACTGATTTATAATTTCTAAATAACTGTCACCAAGGGGTCCCTAACACTGGACTTGCTGACGTTTCAAAGCAAACGAAAGCTCACCATGTCGACAAGATGAAAAACTGCTAACGGTCCTTTTCACGTTTCTAGAATAGTCCATCTCGGAAATAATGCGTCGTTGGCGTCCAATATGTGCATGTCTAGGAACTCTTGTACGTGTGGATTAAGAGATGTAACTCCAAAATCTACGGAATTAAGATTAACAAAGACTGTGAAATAATAACATCTGTTGCTTGAAAACACTGACTCGCTCGTGCAAATATGGCGACCGTGTTAGTAAAGAAACTCCAGTACGAATAGAAACGCCAATAAGTTTTACAATATTTAGGATCACCCACCCACCCCGGCCACAATCAGGTCAGAACTTACAAATCAATGAATGAAATGACTAAGTCTTGTACATTTTTAATCCCCATTACGTTATGCTTTAGCTTTATAATCGGTGGGTAGGGGTTCAAAGGAAATGGGAGGGTGTGCTTAAACTTTGGTACCCTTCTTAATAGACAATTGTACCGTTTGCAGGTCGTTTAGAACTAATTTTATGACACAAAAGTATTTGATCATAACTAATAACAAATTCCTTCAACAATGTTTCCTTTTCTTGAAATAAAAAAGAAAATCAACAGAACATGTATCAAATATCTACTTTTCCTTTGACTCCTATCCAAGTGCAAGTCTCCTACGTGATATGTCTCATATCGAAAGCCGAAATCACGTTTCGCTTGACTGAATGAGGTTATCTCTTTGTTTGCACTCGACCAGCATACTCACGTGAATGACATTGTTCCCATATAGCTCACTACAACAACAAATTGAGATGGAGAACAAAAGTCGTTCTATTGAGACCGTGACGACTTCCTGAATGTTGCCATGGTTCTCTCTCTCTCTCTCTCTCTCTCTCTCTCTCTCTCTCTCTCTCTCTCTCTCTCTCTCTCTCTCTCTCTCTCTCTCTCACACACACACACACACACACACACACACATATATATATATATATATATATATATATATATATATATATATATATATATATATATATATATATATAATCACATGATACAAGATATGTAAATGAATTAAATAGGCAATTCATAACACATTACAATAAAACCTATAATGAATAGGTAATTGTTATATTTCATTAAAAAGGGAACTAAACTAATGAAAGTAGAAGAGTGATGTTTCCAGAAAACATTACAGCTGCCTCTAGAAATTACAATCAATCCCTTTGACAATATGTTTATCAAAGATGTGCAAGTAACATACTCAACTATACACCAAAACGTAGAAGGAAAATTTTGCAAAGGTTTTGTTTTGTTTTTTTAAACAAAGCACCATCACTCTGACACACAGCTATCTACAGAACAGCGTATGCCATTTGACAATCACAACAGCAAATGTGTATGAGGACAGATGCCAGAAAGAATAGAAAGTCGCCGACCTCGAGTAGCTTCTGTATTGCAGACAGATATAGATCGTAAATTAAGATAAACGTGGTGGATTCTCTATAAATAAAATCAGAGCATTCAGAGAAGTTTTTTTTATTTTTTTATTTTTTATTCTAGGAGCATAAAACACGGGCTTTAGTCCCACTGGCCCACTTTGCGGCCTTTCCACTAGTCTTCGTCACTACTCACCATGGCAAATTAGCCCCTATCGCGAGCGTTGCCTTTTTTTTCTTTTTTTTTTTACACACGCAGCACCCACGTGATCCAGTCATGGTGGGTAGAGTCTCGTTGCAAACACGGTTCCATCACCATGTTTGACCGGTTTAGATGTTGTTTGTGCGGATACGATGACGTAAAAATCTTCGATCTTTCTCAAGACATTTACTTTTCTAAAATCATTTTCTTTACCAAAACCTTCTTTAAAAAATGTTCTTTTGCGTGATGCCATTGCATAATTGACAGTCATTACAATATGATTATATCTTCATACTGAGTGCGAGTTCATGTCAGAACACGAAATCTAACTCGAGTTCAAGTGCGTAATGGACGAAGTGCGGTTACTGGTACTTGAGTTCGATGTAGAGTAAATAAGTTTACATTAACAAGATTATCAAGGCCATCAAGGAGTAAACGTCTAGATGAAAAGGCCTGGTAAAGCACATATCAATCGCTCTGATGCTGCGAGTTACCGACGTGACCATGCTAATAAAGTACCCTATGATAACCACTAACGTCAACGTGCCGATAACAATCTCATTCACGAATTTAATGTGATTAATCTAACACTGAGAGGACGAATCGAACGATGGGTCGTTAATGAAAGTATAAAAGACAAGATTGCCTTGGATGACACTGATTAAAAGTAACAATTATACTGATATAAGCAAACAAACAATCATCACAAAAGCCAGACATTATCCACAATACATTACAATCCGTGTGGGTATTGGAGAAGTGAGGCCGCCGTTAAACAGTTAGCCAGTGCAGCCATTCATGGAATGCACGAGCATGGTTGGCCAAACAAGCGCTGTGGCAAATCTACTTGCGCGTACAAGGAAGACAGCACGTGGTCGGTTTGATGTGCAAAACATCTATCGAAGTCCATCAGGCAGATTCGTTACCTCTTCAACGCGATCTTGTCTGTGATAAACATGTTAAATTATGTTCCTTCAGGTACGATTGTCAGCTTGGCTAACTCATACAAAGAAAGATTATGCAAATGTCATAGAAGTACTCGAGTGTATGTATGCTTAAGGACAATTCACTTGACGCGAGTGTTAGAAGTGGATCCTGGCTAAGAATTTATCTGATCTGTGGCTGTGACGTTGGTCAACCATCATGTGCGAGTACATATTGGGAATGTCAATTTACATCGTGATCAAGCTATTATGGTACGATTTAATCACACTATTTGTAGAACAGTTATTCGGTCATTAGTAGGCAAAAGTATTGTAAAAAAAAAACAACAAATAATCTCAGGAATGTGTAACAAGACCTCCATTCATAACATACTTAGTCACTAAATGAAATTTTAAATTAAAAAAAGTAAATTCCATTAATAAATAAAGAGTCCATGTTTGCAAAGAATTTTGCACAAATGTTCCAAGTAATTACGATTAAAAGTCTTATGCTTGAAATGTTCATTTTATTCTACCGCATATATGTTCGGTTAAACGCAGTTCAATATAACTATTTTAATGCTTGACTGAAAGGACACATACACACGCACGCACACATTCGGAGACACATCCGATTTCCAATGTCAGACGTTACGCGCGAGTGAAGTACCAAATATATAGTAGGATGGGGCTCTAAGTTTTCTTTACTAATACCGAGCGAGCCCCTCCACCCTACAGTATAGTTAGTATTATGGTATCACACAGAATATTTTTAATTGATTTATTGTATGACGGTATAATTCTTCCCAATTTTGATATGATAACCTCTATTTTACCTTGGTCACACAATTATTTATTACTCGCCCCTTTTCTCAACATTCAGATTGTGCTTGGTGGGTTTTTTAGTTATCGTTGTAGTTGTTAATGCTTTCGTTGTAAATGATGCATCATCTGTTGTCAATAATTTTACACTGTTCACATGGTTGTGCTTATTGCTCTTTGAAATCTGTGATCTGTATATATATATATATATATATATATATATATATATATATATATATATATATATATATATATATATATATATATATATATAATGTATATATTGGACAGTGCTGTGATGCTGTACATATATTTATATAATGTATATGTTGGACAGTGCTGTGATGCTGTACATATATTTATATAATGTATATGTTGGACAGTGCTGTGATGCTGTACATATATTTATATAATGTATATGTTGGACAGTGCTGTGATGCTCTACATATATTTCTATAATACATATGCTGGACAGTGCTGTGATGCTGTACATATATTTATATAATGTATATGTTGGACAGTGCTGTGATGCTCTACATATATTTCTATAATACATATGTTGGACAGTGTTGTGATGCTGTACATATATTTTTATAAGGTTTATGTTGGACAGTGCTGTGATGCTGTACATATATTTATATAATGTACATGTTGGACAGTGCTGTGATGCTGTACATATATTTATATAATGTACATGTTGGACAGTGCTGTGATGCTGTACATATATTTATATAATGTACATGTTGGACAGTGCTGTGATGCTGTATATATATATATATATATATATATATATATATATATATATATATATATATATATATATTTATTTATTTATATAATGTACATGTTGGACAGTGCTGTGATGCTGTACATATATTTATATTTATATAATGTACATGTTGGACAGTGCTGTGATGCTGTACATATATTTATATAATGTACATGTTGGACAGTGCTGTGATGCTGTACATATATTGATATAATGTATATGTTGGACAGTTTTTTTGTTCATCCCCCCTACCGATTTTAAAAAAGAAAAGCACCAGTGATATGAAATGTTACAATACTTGGCCAGTTCATTCATTGATTTCTAATTTCTAACCTGACTGCAGTGAACTATTTTAACACTGTTCACTTTTTAGCGTATAAAAGTAAACATATGCACTTGATTTAAACAGGCAAATAGTTAACTGCCTTTTCTTCCCCTCTAGAATACTCCATTTCAGTTCACAAAAAATTGTCGTCTGCATCCAATATTTTAAATGTCTATCCCTTTCGCTTTTAAATCGTTGATAGTGGGTACAAACAGACGAAAGAGTGTAAATACTATATTCGAGAAATTGGCATTAAAATCTTTAACTATGTAACAAAATAGCATGAGAATAGTGTAGAAGGTTAGAAGATAATGTTATGTATCGGCTCGTTCAAAGTAACAAAAAGAGTTAAGACAACAAGCTTTGTAAATTTTAACAAAGAATAATTTGTTTTCCTAGAAAACATGAAATAATGTACATAATTTAAGCAAGATTTACGGTTTACAGAAATGATCCAAATTTTATTCAAAAATAGCAATACAAGTCCTATAAAAAGTTCTAAACACAGTCTGAAAGTGTCTGAAGTTCCGGTCCAAAATGGCGGATGACTACGTCAGACGAAGGCTAAAAAAATTCCAGAATTTACACAATAAAGCACAGTTTTGTTGTCCCGTTCCAATATAGAATATTTTCGGGAAAATGTCCAAATCAGTAATGTTGTTCTAACAAGACGTGTTGTTCTAAGTAGACATACGAACAGACAACTTCTTCTGGCACAAAAATACCTTTATAAGGTAATGAAAGTTGTATAACCGATTTTACGAGTCTACGACTGTGTATGACTCTCGACTATGACTGTGTTTCTGTGACTGTGTACGACTTACAAAAATCTCAAGTATATAAATGAAGCTAATGAGTTGCTTGAATTGCACACGCACGAGGACGAATGCAATTTCGTAATACTTCTGGACATTTAGGAAAGCCTGACCCAGTATCAGCCGTTCATTTTCATGGCTATTCCTGAATGTTTATTTGTAATGAATTTGTTATCATACACAGCACGTGCTCACATGAGTCACATCTACGACTCAAGTAAACACTGTTTTTTTTTTTTCAAAAACTTGTAAGACGATATTAATATAATTATATTAAAAATTACATTTAATGAAATAAAATGAAATAAAAAGATTTATACAAAATTGATTCCTTAACAAACACATACTTTAACTACAGGGTCGTAACAAATAAAAGCCATGAACACTACAACACTCTAAAAAAAACTGTAGCTACATTTCACACTACATAAAGTAACACTAAATGCCTGAATTATCAAAATTGTCATCATTATTTAATACTGAAGAATATCTCTCCTCAAATAACTGACAAAAGTTCTATCCAAAGTTGCAATAATGAAATGCAAGTCACGATCAATTCAATTTTGCACTTTTCCATCCTGATGACATTACTTCACCAGATTTCATATTATATGTACACATAAAACATTCCAGTTTATGTGGCGGTTCGGTGAAAATGGTTCTCAAAAACTTCAGAGTTCTAAATTATCCCGTAATTCCTAACAAAGAAAATAATAACTTAGAATGAAATGGTTGATCACTTTGGAACGTAGTTGTGTGTTTGTTGTATAAAATATTAATCGAAGTTTTCGACTTAATGGCTAATGTGTTGGTGATCAGTTGAGATGTATGAACATATTTCCGTACTAGAGAACCGCCAGAGATGTACATTTACATTCTTGACTGGTATTTTCGAAAATTTCCTTAACAGAAGTATAGTCCCTTTGATGTTCCATAGAATCGTACACCTTGTCGCTACGATTGACTTTTTTCTGATTAGCGTTCTGGTTTTTTGACAAATACTATATTTTGCAATAGTACATTAATTTCTTAGACGTTTATTCCCCACAAGTGTATTACATCTCCTAATCTTCTCTGTTTTAAAATTATTATTTTTTGCTTCTTGTTGTTTTTCCATATGGATAATATGTTGTCTTTTAAGCATTTCATTGACTACTCTGATATGACAGTCCTTTCTATTCTGAGAATTAGTCCATGTACCTCTGAGATTTCATCTGTACAGTTCATGCAGCATTTATCTCATGTGATCCCCCATAACGGACCACTTCGTTCAAAATTTCCATTTTATCGGTTTTAGTTCTTCGATTTTTTGTTGCAGGACTGCATCTGCAACTGGAATAACTGTCAATGTGGTGAGACAGCTCCTTATTCATGTTTTGAACTGTATTTGATTGCTTACAAGCTTTTGACAACGTATCTCCCACAATTAACTCTTTTTCAGGACACTATACCAAGTCAAAACTGCTTTTACTGTCTATCAATATCTTTTGAAGTCTTGGACGTGCAGCAGATAGGGGTTTCTTGTCGGCTGACTGTGAGAGTTTGTGTTGAACTTTTTTAAATTTCATATAGTACATCTATCAGTTCTTTCGTCCACTGCGAGTATCTGGTTCCTAGATTCTCCAGTGATCGTGATGCGAAAGCTAAAGAACATATACACGGCGGCCAGTACATATGGTGGAGTAAACCCCAATTTGCTCATATAAGTTTTATTATAGTTTCACCACGTTTTCAAAAGTTCTTTTTCAGGCAGCAATACTTTACCTCTAAGAAGAAAAATGTTGATCATAAGAAATAACTATGAAAATTAGTGAGCAGCGCAATTACGCTTTTATGCGAGGTCAAATTATCATGAGGTTGAGTTCATTTCAAGAACATGTATTTCTGTTGTGAGGTTAGGTTAATTTCAAGAAGTAAAGTGCACGTATTTTGAGTCGTGAGGTTGAGTTCAATTCAATACTTACATGTATTTCAATCGTGAGGTTGAGTTTGTTTTAAGAAGTAAAGCACATGTATTTCAGTAGTGAGGTTGAGTTTAATTCAACACTTATATGTATTTAAATTATGAGGTTAATTTCATTCAAAAAGTAAAATACATGTATTTCAGTCGCGAGGTTGAGTTCATTTCTAGAAATAAAGTACAAAAATTTAAATCGTCAGGCCGAGTTCAATTTAAGAGGTAATATACTTGTATTTCAATCTTGAAGTTGAGTTCCATTCCAGAGGTAATGTTCTTGTATTGCAATAGTGAGGTTGATAGTAATTCAGGAAGTAGAATACATGTATTTCAATCGTGCGGTTGACTTAAATTCAGGAGGTAAGGTACTTGTATTTCTAGCAAAGACTGACCTACATAAATCGTATGTTACACTATTAAACATGGGTAGTCCTTGTTACACCTTGTATCCTACAATGCTGTCTCTTTCATCTCATCTTCAGTATCATCTAATATTGACGTAGATTTCTTGTTATACATATTAATCACAAGATCGATTTGATTAGGTAAGGCTGGCGTAATTGCGTCTGTGTTCTTGGTCAAAGCACTATGCCTGACATTGTTTTCATTATCTGTGGAAGACGTAATTTTGGTCAAATTCGTAACCTCACTGACATTTATGTGAACATTTATATTATCTCCCACTATAATGTCGTCAATAGGCCAGTGCTGTTCGTACTTATTTAAAAGTTCGCTGAAGCAAATTTTAAAGTTCTTGTTCGACGTATCGAGCGGGGATGAAACATGGGTGCGGAACACGATGTTCATAAAAATCCATGGCAAGAATCCTCCTGCCAATGCGGCTAACAGTTGATTGGTTGCTGATAAATGATACGTCTCGCTGAACGCCAGAACAATGACCAATACAAACAAGAGGAACACAACTATCATGCTAAACTCACCACATGCGCGTAAGTAATTAAGTAATAGTTCCCCAGGACAAGAGTAATGCGGCATTTTGCAGGCTTCGAAGAAAAACTTTCTGGGAACAAAGGGCATATCATTTTTACCAAGGAAAAGAACTAACCTGGATACTGTCCATCTCAGCTGACCTTGCTCTGTTTTGACCAGTGATATCGGATTTTCCAATGCTCTTGTGTCATCTGTCTTTACTCTAAACGCTAGATTGCGTTGTTGATCTCCAGGTAAATATGTAGCTTCTTCAAGATTTTCTTTGGAAAGTTCAAGCAAGAAAGAAGTCAAAGCCTTGTTGAAACTCAGATATCGGTCGACTACGTGACTAAAGCAGCTATTTGCATACCCAACCAAAATAAATATGAACGACAGATATGTCAAAGATGTGTCAGCATTGAGAATGATCCCCACTGACGTGTATACCGCCATTTCTACAAAAAATGAGATGATTTCGACCAGTAAGAAAATAACGAAATACAGTGAGACTAAACATACGATGATAACAAGAAGCTGGAAGAATCGACCTTGTGTCGTCATCGACTCTTGTTTGTTTTTCTCCAGTGTCACTGCCGTTGAGCTATCACGTATGCCCATTTTATCTCTGGGTCTAATATTTTTCATACATTTATAAATTCTTCTGCATAAAGGATTGTTCTTTAGCTTTGTTCTACGAGGCAACAGGTACGCGATAAAATGAGCAAACATGCGTAATGTCAAATTGATGGTAGGGAATAGATAAAATGAAAGAATCAACAGCACGTAGGGCAAAGCAAAAATCCAAATTATTATTCCCAAGAATATTCCCACAACTCCAAAAGAAGTACATGGCTTGAGCAGCGTGGATATTGACCAGTGAAATACGTCTGTAATGCTTCTTTCACGCATATCCCTAAAACACTTTCGAACTACAATCAAGATGTTTTGTTTTATGTTCTTCTTCACAATTCCGTACAAAATATATTCAACTGATAACATAACGTATATTACAATAAATAAAATGTGTGATGGGGTCAAATACAACGTAACGCTTCCTTGAAAGGGGAATGATAGTCCTCTCCGCGAAGCAGCATCCTTTTGAGTGCTCATTTCTTCGTGCTCATACTGGTAATATAGATAAACTCTTACAATCCAGGGCATGGGGAGTATCAACATCATCATCAACATCATTAACTTACTCAGACACTTGTGCCAGGGGATCCGCCTTGACCTTTGTTGCAGCGGACATATGTCCGCATAACAGCATTTCGACACAGCTGGACGCTCCCGAATTTTGCACCTTACGAACGAATCGTAAAAAGATTTAAGCAGTCCAACAGGTACATTATCTTCAGAAATCATGCGTTGTTCTTTGATTTTCATTTTAATTTCAGAAATGTTCAAGTTATATGCAAAATTGGGTTTCAAAGTCTGTAACGTTTGTTTAAATCGTATCATATATTTAAATCTGGACAGGTCAGTGGTTACCATAGCGTTGGGATATAACTCTGGCGTTTTAGTAACAAGGACTTTAAGGTTGAGAGGTTTGCTTCCCAGACGATGAGTGTAGGTACTAGCCACGTGTTTTACCCTGTACCAACTATCGGGAATAAATCTCGGACTGGCCAGAATTACATAGAGCTTTAATAGAAAAATTATGGTGAACAACATATTCAACCAAAAGTCTTCAGTCAGATATTCGCAATGAATGGTACCGTCCGAATTTCTATGGCAACATTTGTACACAAACTCGGTGACTCCGTTGTCGTCTGCTATGTGGATGTTACATATATTATCACTGGCTTCGTTTTTCTTAAAATTGTTTAAAAGTAGCTCTCTAACAGCAATCTCGAACGTTGACATGTTCATTATCTCAATGCAGTTCGGAGAGGATTGGTTCAAGGATATGTCCATTTTATGGGTATTCAATGACAACGTTGAAAGCGACAAAATTTCATAGTTATGTCTTAGTAATAACAATCCCTTACCTAGACGACCTCGTGCTCGCACCCAGTAAGTAGGTTTGTAGATATTTCCTTGTTCCAAACCCAGAATGTGTCCACTCCACCCTGAAAAATGTATCTTAAAAACCAACACCTTTGTATTTCCTTCCATTTGCGAATCAATTTGGGCCGGTAGATCGTCACTTTCCGTCATAAAAGTACAATTAATGTTCGACACGACGCGGGATTTTGATGTCAAAGTAACGTTTTCTTTCCAATCAGTAGATATTTCATTCTTCACCATGTTAGACACGGGTAGTCCAAAAACATTCATTATAAAGTAATTCCCCAGTGCAAAACACAACAAAAACTGCATGTTCATGCTTGAAATCAGGGACCACTTCCAGCCTTCTGTTATTTTGCGGAAATTAAGCATGGTTTTTGTAATAAATTCCTATTTAGCGCTCAGGTACCTAAAAATTAGGTAATACAGGGCCCTTGTTATGGTAATTTTGACCTGTATAACTGTGGTATAGATAGTGTCATCGAAGCGTGCAGTGTATATGCGGGAAGACGTGCATTCAGTATTGAAAGACTGGTGTATAGGGACAATCAATGTCTTTGTTACCAAAACACATCGAGGAAGGATTAAGGAGTGCTAGAATACAATCTAGAGAAGCCTGGCCGTAGTTTGATGAGTGGCAGCAACTGTACCCGAATTTGTGAGCATAGTTGTTGTTGTTGGTTTAATTACATATAAGGTTGGTATAATTGGTGGAGAAAGAATCCAGGAAAAACTAGGTAAGAACCACCGACCCACGGGGTGCTATTGGCAAGCTCTCTCATATGCCCACATTGGCAGAGTCAGAGACTCGGACTCACATGGAGAGCAGTGAGATGGCAGTAATCGGTAAAGGCGAGCGCTTTAGACTATTCGGCCACACTGGCCCATGTGAGCATAGTAAATGCGTGCTTTAAAATACCGTTTTTACAGAGATACGTCAGTTTGTTGAAGCAGTTTCTTTGTAAATGTTAGTGATGTGAAATTTATAATACATGCTCCTCACGCTTGTGTAGAACATTATTTTTCAAAATTGGAAAAAATAAAGAAAATACCCATTTTTTTACAGTGCTTGAACTTTGTCAGATTCATTGATCTATCGTAAAATAGTAAAATATCATAATGCTAATAGCAAGAACACAAAATCGAACCAAAACATGCATGTCAATTCTTCAAAGAAAATATTTTATTTCGGAATATCATACCTGTAAACTAAAGTACCTCTTCATTAAAATAACTGATCGTGAAAAATGCGTAATTAGAAAATGCGGTAAAGAAGAATATATAAAACTGACAACGAAAAGTGCAAACTAGTTTTTATATAGCCAAAGTGCTTTCGACTCTCGCCTAGTTGTTCTCAATGATATCTACAAAATAAAGACAAAAAATAATAAACACAAAAGAAAGCGTTGAATTTGGAAAATGTATACGACTCTTTTTAATGAAAATATTGTTTGAAAATGTGAGCACTCTCATGTAATTGGTTTGAATGCGGATGATAAAAATGGCACCACAGTTAGTATTGGCCTACAAATGCATGAGTAAAAAGAAGTATTTACAAGTGAGAAACCGCTCAGGTGACCTAGTGGTTAGAGCGTCCGCCTCGGATACGAAAAGTTGTGGGTTCGAACCCCGGCAAGTCATACAAAAGACTTTTAATACTAACAGCTGCCTCGCTTTGCGCTCAGCATTACGAGGTTAGTGTTAGGACAGGTCGGCCTGGCGTCAGGATAATGTGACTGGGTGGGACATCATGCTACATGTCTGCGGCCTAATGCCCCAAGTTTAGACATCATTATGAACTGCAGACATAGCGATATGACTGAAAAATTGTTAAAGCTACGTTAAAAATCCAAAAACACACAAATATGCAGGTGAGAACGTGAGTACTTTAAAAAATGAACGAACTATTTAATTGAAGAATGGTGTTCTAAACTGATGATTTATTTGTGTGTGGACGCCTATGTGGAATCTTATTTGTGTGTTAATGCCCTTGTGGAGCCTTATTTGTGTGTTAATGCCCTTGTGGAGTCTTATTTGTGTGTTAATGCCTTTGTGGAATCTTATTTCTGTATTAAATCCCTTGTGGAGTCTTATTTGTGTGTTAATGCCCTTGTGGAGCCCTATTTGTGTGTTAATGCCCTTGTGGAGCTTTATTTGTGTGTTAATGCCTTTGTGGAGTCTTATTTGTGTGTTAATACCCTTGTATATTCTTATTTATGTGTCAATACCCGTGTAGAGTCTTATTTGTGTCTTAATACCCTTGTAGAGTCTTATTTGTGTGTTAATGGCCTTGTGGAGCCTTATTTGTGTGTTAATGCCCTTGTGGAGTCTTATTTGTGTGTTAATGCCCTTGTGGAGCCTTATTTGTGTGTTAATGCCCTTGTGGAGTCTTTTTTGCGTGTTAATACCCTTGTAGAGTCTTATTTGTGACCCTTGTAGAGTCTTATTTTGGTGCTGATTCCTTATGGAGTCTTATTAGTGTGTGGATGCTCTTGTGGGATCTTCCGGCCAAGGGAAGAAAAGTCTTCTGCAACAGGACTTCTGTCCAGCTTCTTTGTCATCCACAATCGGATCTCTGAAGACCTATCCTTTTCTGAAGCTTTTCATTTTCTTTAAAATATTGAAGGCCCAGTATACTTCACTTATCAGCAAACGTATTAATAAAGTTGCAGATAAAAACCATATAATTTTATTTTCAATATCCAGAATACTATCGTTATCTTGATGTACAGGTTATAATCTCACAAAAGGCCGTGATTAATATTACCACCATATTATTCCATCACTGAGATTATAACACTTCTCAAGACTGGATTTTTGTAAAATACTTTTAGGAAATTGCGTTTGAATTCAAATCCAGTAGAGTTTATAAGAGAACGATAACATGTCTGGCCTAGTAAAGTCTTCAAGGAGGACACTCAACTTTACATTTATATTTTAATGCTTTGACATAATATTGAATTCAATTGATATACTGCTGAATTGAAATGAGTTTTTCAAATCCGTGAGGACAATACTTAACACTTACACTGACTTGGAAAATCATTAATATATATTCCATTGCTACTGGAGTCGAATTGAAGTGGTGTAAGAGCGTTTGAAATCAGAAGAAAACATTATTGCACTTGCATAGATGAAGGTATTGAATAGAACCATTGAGTTTTAGAAAGATAAAGAGTTTATTAAATGTGACATTTGTTAATATAAAAAAGGGAGCAAGACACAACTTTATATGAATTGGTATTGATTACGTAATCAGAAGTGAGAAAAAACTATATTGAAAAACAAAGCAATTAAAAAGATAACGTGGGTCACATAGAAAACGTGATAAGGAGATAAAAAGTCTACAATTATCCTATGTATCAAAAGTCATCATATGATGAAAATAGACAATATTCTAGAATATAAACTTGATTCCAACTACAATTTCTAAAATGTGAAAAACCAATACTGCATTAAACATTACAAGTTTGTGTACACGAGACACTGAAATCCGAATATTCATTTTATGATTCTAATGACATCAAATCTTTTCTCATGAAATATTTATTCAAACAAGTTATTGCAGGGAATCGCACAACTATGCAATATATTTATCACATGCTTAATACTCCCTTCATATAATTCTTGCAGATCAATATTTTACTACATCAACATGATATCATGTCGCTATATATAAGAATCTGATTGGGCTAAATAAATCCATGACATTTTTGCGCATTATACACTTTATTGATTGTGACTAGGGGAATTTCCCTTACTTGCCTTTTGGAACTTTTTTCTTACTGTTACTACAAACATGCTGGAGGCTATATTTGGAATATATTGACCAAGGGTCATTTGATAAAAGGTTATGTCTATATGAAGATGAAAAATGAACCCTTATGTTCTATTAATTTGGATTGCTCTTAGAACTATAATTTGTGAAAGAAATCTACTTATGAATGTTACTGGTTATATAAATATGGCGTGATGAATTCAAATAGCACCTGGAGTTATTTCTTTTTGCGCGGAACAATTTAAAAGTGCATTGTCTGAACCAGAATAAACGAAATTATTTCTTCTTTCTACCCAAGATATTTTCGTTCAAACAAAACCTATGTGACAGAGAGAATTTCAAATTGGTAATGGTTTATATTAAATTTATGAAACTCGTTGAATACTTTATAGTTTTTCCTCGCCAAGATTCTAGATTTCCGGGTCTTTTTTAAATTGGGCTGCATATAGACCATCGGCCTCATCTCCTTTAAAGTGTTAGAGCTGTGGTCAGATCTCCCTTGAAGAGAGGCTTCTCCAGCGTGTCCTTGAACTATTTGTATATAACATTTTGACTTTGCTGACCAAAACAATTGAACTTTAAATTCTGACCATTCCCATTTTTGCATTTGGTGCCTACTTTCTTTCTTTCTACTTTATATATAATGGTCTCTCTTGAGCCACTCCTCAACTTTCTATATTCTGTCCAGGAGTTTCAACTAGAATATCTTCTCACTAGATTGTTCATCCTCTGACTTTTCTAATACTCATTTATATATATATATATATATATATATATATATATATATATATATATATATATATATATATATATATATATATATATATATATATTAAAATGGTGTTTGGAACCACAGTTCTTGTCTGATACCCGGGATGCATTTTTGACTGCGTCATACTCATCTTCTTAAGCTAATTCATCCAATCATCATGATGGGACCCAACTTCATGCGTGCCGACCTTTCTGTCATTTTCACAAACTTTTTTTTTTATCTTTTTCATGTAATGATTGATTAGTACTGGAAAGTGTCCTCGTTTACTTAACTTGTACTACATTGTGCATTGCTCCATCGATGTCATTTGGTTCCTTTACATATTCATTATACAGTCCATCAAAATATCTTTTTTTTTTTAAGAAATCCTGTCTTATAATTCTTGCTTGGCGCTTCACTACTTAGATATCAGTGTTAGGACTGGTTGAACTGGTGTCAGAATATTGTGACTGGGTGGGACTTCATGCTACATATCAGCGGCATGATGCCCCAGTGATAGACACCACTATAAACTGCCACATTGCAGACAAAGTAGCGATATGGCTGATAATTTTTAAAGCCACGTTAAAAATCACACACCCATACACAGTATCACTCTCTTGTCTCAGCAATGATGTACCCTATTTTAACTGCTACTCTTCTATAAGCTCTTGTGTTTTTTCTTTGTAGTTTTTTATTTTGCCTACTGACTTACCTACTACTCATTTTTAGAATACGATAGCTGTTGTTCATTTAAATTAACAGTGGACTGTAATTTTTCATAGTTTATTTTAGAGGCTGACCGAATGCAAAGACACTGACCTGTCACCGCAGGCGTGGTAAGTACTGGTTATTTTCTGCTCATCAATCCAGCGTTGTATGTTAGATATTGCTGTACATCTGTTAATACACACAATCCCATGATTCCCTGGTGTTAAATGCAGACAGTCGCACACTAAGACTGCACATTTCTACGACTTATGGCTTATCTCATATTGGACTAAATTTCATAGAGCCTAAATTATGCTGCTCAACTTCGCCATCGCTCGCATCTAATGACTTGGTACTACGAGCAAAATTATTACTTTCACTAACCAGTGATAGTCGAGCTCTTGTCGAAAGTACTTCTATGTCACTTCTTTGTGTCTCCAGAACTGAATGTCCGGTCTCCACAGAGTATTTCGATACGATAGCAACTGGGTCCAAGCCGCCAACCCATTTAAAACACACACACACAAACTATATATATATATATATATATATATATATATATATATATATATATATATATATATATATATATATATATATATATATATATATATATATATATATATATATAACGCCTGAGCGCTTTCGACTCTTAATGAGTCTTTTTTCAAAAGCATATACAAAACATAGACAAAATAAACAAATAAAACATAGAAAACGTTGTGTTTGTAAAAGTCTTTATGGCTGCTTCTACATGAATTATACCTATAGATGCATTATCTCAATCAGCCTATAAAGACTTGAGTATCCACAAGTCTATATAGGCTGGTTGAGACAATGCATCTATAGATTTAATTCATATAGAAACAGCCTTGGTTTTATTCATGTAGAAACATACTGTCAGTAGGTTGTCCCGTAAGCACTTAGTAACTTGATATTGAATCTAACTGAGCATGGCTGATTGCGCTCACAATGACTTGAACAATTCAGTTTTTTGCTAAGATTCTGAAATTATGTTTATGAAGTCTTCAATCAAACTGGAGTAAGATTTGGAATTTAAATCATGGCAAGCGATGTATTTATAATTTTCAAAAATTTAATTATCTGTTTTTCAACATTAAAATGCCTTGGTATGGATTAAATATAAAATGGATCTAATTCAACATCGTTGAGCATCAATTGCTTTTGATATGCATCACGTTAGTATCGCATGCATACAAACTGACAAATAAACGAATATTTTATCAAAAATATCAACGTCGGTAAGAAAACGACTATATCGGTAAACCGGATATCATTGTTGAATGAATATTCTTTTCCTCAAATAATGTTTCAATTTTCTTCGTCTAGCCAATTTTCATAAAATAAATCAGTTTTCTTCTTACCTTTTATGCAGCTAAATCCCAAAGTAAAATAACACTCTTAATGAAGACTGGCCTATTACATCTTCGCTAGGTAAGGTTCCGATATGTTAACCCTATTTACAACTTGGCGAATGGAGCAGATATTTCTGTACTTCGAGTCTGTAAGTTCGTTGGATGCGGCCTCCGCATCCAATCAAAATTAAGTTGCTAAAATCTAAACATTGTTCCTACATGATCGAGACAAGGAGAACACACAACCTGAATTGACTCGTACATAAGCAGTTTCCACTGCTGGTCCTTGTTTGTACAAGCACCTTTTAAATACACATATAATGGATTCACTCTGGTATTTAGTCATACTTTCGATGTTAAACTTACAACATATTCTCTTGAAGTATATAGACTCCACAGTAGTGTAATGGGACGATATAGAGACAATAGGAAAATAGAGTACAGCCACGTCACCGTACTGGACACTTACAACAATGTAGCAAGTACCGTGATAAGAGTCTTCTAATAGTCGAGAATGACTTCTCTCAAATACAATACTGACCACACCCCCTGGACTGTATAGCAACACGATTTATAGCGACCAAAAAATCATCCTGGGACTGTATAGCCACAATGGGAATTTTGAATAGGGACAAGAGGAATGGAACAGGTAGGGTGACGTCGCGGTATTAGAAGACTCTTATCCATCCTTGAACAGTAGAAAATCGTTGGAAATGGAATGGAAAGATACTGTGAAAGCAGAACTCCAAGACAAAGACGAAGAGAACGAGGTAGTCACTTCCAGAGGGCCAAAACAGGAACACTTGGCGGATAAAATTACGGAATTGACTAAGAACGATTGTTATGATGTCAAAACTATCATCCCAGTCAAATTCGACATGATAAATGTCTGACGATGAGTCAAGAAGAAAAATTGGACGAATATCTATCCGAAGTTCGGAGTCTCATCTCGGAAGATGCAGTGTTGCATGAATAGCACAAAGGCTTGCGTAATCATTCCTGTCGTCCATTGACTACTCTAGAGATCTATCGCATCGAAACACTCTTACCTAGAGTTGGGAGACAAGGAGAAGAAACGGATACTTCTCAGAGATTTTCAAACAAAAATTCAGAACTGAATTGATGACTAATCATTACCTGTGAAAAAACAACAAGAAAAAAATAGATACTTAGGAACCTTATTACGATTTGACCAAGAGTTTGCACACTGCGTTGGGCTTAGGGGAGTTTCGAATAGCCTTCGAAGAGGACGGACGTGTTTCTAGGAGCTCCCGGAGAACAAAGGAACAAAGGAAAAAATGGAAAAAGAAGAAAGAAGAAAGAAGACACAGGACAAGAAAAAGATCTTATTCTTTTACATACGATATACAGTAAAACAAAAAGGATTAACAGAAGAAAGAAAAAAAGAAGCAAGAAGAAAGAAGATCGCAGCCAATACATTATTTATTTTTAAATACTGATACTCTACTGTTGTTTTAACGGCAGTGGAGAGAAAAAAAGATACTTCATATTGCCATACATAGGGCTCTCTTTGGCTGAGCCCTTTTTAAATTAACAACTCTACTGTTGGCCCTTGAAAGGATGATTGGAAAAAAAACATAACTTCCCATCTAACTGATTAAGATCACTAATTTACTAGGGTAGCTAATACCAATACAATTTTGATATACCTTTTCGGAACCAAAAAAGTACGCATAGTACACAAAAACATCATACCTCTAAATGGTAGGAAATTTCACAACTCATTCTTATTTGAAACGTATGTGGCTCACACATGTTTGGCAAAGATAGGGACTCCCACCCCAAGTAGGCAACGAGCGCTACCGAACCTTAACTTAGAAAGAGCGAGTAAGACATCCATTGCCGACACCCACCACCGTGAGGAACGCCAAGGACTATGGCAAGCCGAAGGAACATGGAAGTGCGGAAGGAAAGCGTCCTGGGCCACATAAACACACAGCGAAAAGATTACACTTTCAGTACCAATTTGTGTGATGTGGACCTGGGGTTAGCCAGACAGACGGAAAGGAACCACGGCATGCAGGCAGGGGTTACCTACGGCACCGCCCTTTACTGGGCCCTTTCCTTTGCCTTTTCTGAGCCCGGAGTACTTGACTTATGGGTGTTTCAATGAAAATAGCCTACAAAAGACACTTTTAAGGTCGCAAAACAAAAAGGTTAAGCACTAAAACCAAAAGCCAGCACCAGGCTAAGTGCCTCTCTGGACAGCATTATCACCGAAAGGTGGTAATCGGCTAAGGAAGTGAGCCACCAGGGGGGCTACAAGGCCCATGCGCCGGGGCAAAAATGTGTCAGCACCAAGACACGGGTGAGTCCAGCCCCAGAAGGGGAGAAGGCCACTAGCCCTTATCAGGGCTTAAAGTCATAAAACACGAGAGTGTATACATGACTATAATACATATGCGTTGCGATGTTTGCACACTGCTTCTTGGAATTCTGTCGTGTGTGGTAAAGATGAACTACCTCATCGCAAACCTCAAGACCATGAAGCTTATGTCATCAGTATGGATGACAGTCATCTTCCAGGAACTCACTGGGTAGCCGTTTACTTCCCTCAAGAGGATTGTGTGGAATATTTTGAATCGTATGGGTTTCCATCTTTGCAAGACGATATCATTGACTTTATGAGAAGAAATGCCCAGAGGACACGATTCAATAACGTGAAATTACAAAGCACAAATTCCATGATGTGTGGACAATGTTGTGTGTATTTTCTTCATCAACGCAGTCTTGGATATCGGTTAGAACATTTAATAAGTTATTTTGATCGTCACTCTTCTAGAAACGATGAGAAAGTAGATCAATGGTTTTGTGACCGTTATGGATATCTCTTGCCTTTAGCTCGGAAACGTAGTCAATGGCCTCATGATTTCCATCAGTAGAAATCTCACATGATTTCACAACGTTGTCAACTTTGTCAAAATAATTTGTTTGATGTTATTGTTACTTATTACGTTTTAGTTTTTGGTTGAATAAGAAATGTTGTGCTTTGAAAAATGTGTTTGTCGTTTGTTTTCAAAAACATTCATCATTACAAATGCTATTTGACTTCTCTCTATCCCTCACCATGACATGAGCTATCATACCGTTCCGACAATAAAACTGATTAGGGATGTTTTCTATCGTGTTTGTGTTTGAACCATATAAATCTGGTTGGTCTCAAGTCTGGCCATCCAAGGGGTCCTAAGTGGCCGAGTGGTCTAAAGCGCTCTCGTTATGGATCACTGCCATCTCACCTCTGTCTGAGTGGGTTCGAGTCTTAAGATTCGGCGAATGTGGATATGTGAGAAAGCTTGCTAGTAGTTTTTCGTTGGTCAGTGGTTCTTTCCGGGGATTTCCCGGTTTCTTCCTCCACGTGAAGGCCCAGCTCAGGGCCAAGCGCCCTCTTAAAGGGACTGCCGCCCAACCTGGGACCGCAAACAGTCACAGATTGCGAAGGAGTGCAATACGCGACTATAAGACCTAGTCAGTCAGTCTGGCCATTCACTGTTGGCTCGTCAACCTATGAACTTGCCTTCAAGACTAGCCAAGCTGAACTAAGCTTACGTGAATTTACATCTTGTTAAGCAAAGCCTCGTACCTAAAGCCTGAAGCAATAGAGAATGTAAAGATGTTATAATTAGCCCAAGACTTGACAGAAGAGGTCTTTAGAGATGAGATCAAGAAAGAACAAGAAGAATGGACAGAGAAGAACTGACTTCAGAAGCAGAGAGAACAGCAACAACAGCAGCAGCAAGAACCAGACAGAGGTTTTGTTTTCTGCCGAGTAGATACCAAGGAGTTCTCCTTCTATTTTCACAGAAGCAGGCATAATCGGATAGGAAAGCCTACCGAGAGACGGGGACGCAATCTTAGACAGTATAACAAAAAAAAGACTTTGTAGGGCTTTCCATATACTATAGAAAAGAGATACTAATTCAATTGTCAAAGCAAATTTGTGTCATTGTATGTTAAAATAATATAAGTGTATCTATAAGCACATTGGTTCTTTTGTCAGTAAAAAAAATCCACCCTTTGTTTCTCTGTCTTGTCAAATCGTGCATATCTGTTTTCGTAGATGAAAAGTCAACGCGAATGTTTCTTTCAGGTCTGCGTGTCTGATTGTTTTGGGTTATGGTAAGTTTTGGTGACGGGATGTTTTTCCTTCACGTTCGTGCTCCGGGAGTATAAAGCAGAACACTCGTCAGTCTGGCTGCCATTGTTGACTTCAGATGCACATGGAGAATGGCAGGCACCTTCTAGATGAGCTGGCTATGGAGGCGGTACAGGAGTAAACCAAGTTAAAGAAGAGGAGGAAAAAAAGAAGGAAAAGAAGAACAAAAGAAGAGAGGGATCCCGTCTCACCTCATGCTAAAACTTGTCTGTGAGGCCATGCCAAGGGTGAAAACGCCTACACAACTACTAACAACAAAGCAGCCACTACATGCACCACAAAAACTGAGAGCCGATGTCCCTCATATTAAAAATTTTCCTTGGGAAAAGTAGGCCCTGGAAGAGTTGGAGAGACAGCAGCAAGAATGTGAGTAGCAGCTTCAGTTTATATCCCAGGGTGTGGAATAAAAGAAGGAGGAAACAAGTGTTCATTATACCTCAGACTGAAGACTGGAAGAATGAAGCCAGTCAAGCTCCATCTGCGCTCCCAATCACACGCATCAATTGTGAGCAGGACTGAAGTCGCCGTTGTGTCTGTGGGGCCAGTCTTGGTAGGGGCCACCATTAGCCAGGTGCAATTGTAGTTCCAAGAAAAACAGCCCTTCTAAGGGCTAACCAAATCTCTAGAAAAGAGAGACTATTCAAGTTGTCAATTTTTGTGAATGTAGAGAATTGTGACTATAAACATTCACTCCTTTACTCTTGTGTGTGAGAGCGTGTTTTTCTTCTCCTTCTTCGTTTTTGTGGATAGTATATATGGTATGTTTATGTACTCGCGTCTGTGTTTGCTGATAGTAGATATGATGTTTTTGTGCGTTCTCGTTCGTATGTGTTGATAGTAGATATGTGTATGTTTTATGCGTTCTCGTTTGTTTGTGTGGATAGTAGATATGGGTGGCTTTTGTTCTTCTCGTCCTTTGTTTGTGAGGATGGTATATATGGTATGCTTTATGCGTTCTCGTTCGTTTATGTGGATTGTATAGTATTGTATATTTTATGCGTTCTTCTTTGTGTGAATAGTAGGTATGGGTGTGTTTGTGTGAGTTCGCTTCCGTTTGTATGAATAATATAGTATGGTGGTTTTTTATCTTTCTTTGTGTTGATATTATATATGGTGTGTTTTATGCATTCACGTACGTTTGTGTGGATAGGAGATAATATGTGAAGTGAGTGTAAGGAATGTTTTCTTTCACGACTGTGCTTGACGTTTATAACGCGAAAAAGATCGTCAGTCTGGCTGAATTTTACCACCCCAAACAACTCTTACTACAAGCAACGATGTAAATATACCATCCTATACAAATTTTACA